>CABFVZ010001632.1:131395-162719 GCA_902151445.1 Timema monikensis | reverse complement strand
TATATATATATATATATATTAGTTTCATTATTTTGTTATCACCGCCAGGAATAGATCTCTTGGTACTCCACTGCCTGCTAGTAATAAAATGTTGTAATCACATACAAACACTCGTGTCCATGCATTTAATGGGCATAGAAAGGTGTGAGTAGTAACAAGTATTCTAATTATATTGCTTACGATTATGTAGATATTTTTTTCTCAAACACAATAAACAATAATCAAATCTCCAGGCGAGATATCTACGATCGATACCTAGAAACGTAAACGGTCAAGGTTGGGATCAAACCTTTGACCCAGAGAGTCGAGAACCTGTCATTAAGCGGCGATTGTTCTTTCAACGTCCATAAAAACAACTTCCACCCACCTCTCCTAGCAACAGGCACAATTTAAGGGGGTATGACCCGGCTATACTATTATGTTGTCATGGTTTATAAATCTGGACCAAATATCTTCCTAAACCGGTAAAGTGGAAAAGAATGCTAACGCCTTAATTTCGCCAGATAAATAAACGCTATTATTATTATTATTATTATTATTATTATTGTTATTATTATTATTATTATTATTATTTCTAAGCCCTTTTTTACGAACACCCTAAATTTATTTTCGTCTTGTAAGGTAAAAGACCACGTATCACACCCATAGAGAACGACTGGTAAAATTATTATTTTATATATTCTGAGTTTTTTATGCCTCACTAATTATGTAAAATAAATATATCCTTGTATAATATTACTCATTAAATACTAGGTTTACTATTCAGAACACTCTGTTTCAACTGAACATTAATACTAGTTCAATATGTTAATGGCACCCAAGATTCAAATACCGGTAGGTCAGACTATTTCCTCGACAATTTGTCAATATTTGTATACAGTATAGGCACAAATCTATTTATTATCCGTTCACGATAGGTTTTTACCTGGATGACAGTTCGAAAATCTTATGTTTAGGTTTTGGGTTGCCAACACTTGTAAAAGATCACTGTTTTGTAAATGTAAACATCTTTAATTGCCTGTTATATATTACATTTAAAATAACGTAAACTTAAGTTTTCTCATACTATTTCATTTCTTAAAATAATTTCTTTTTATCCAACTCGAAACCATATTTTACAAACATAATTAAAAGTACTTATTTTTCGTTTTGGAACGTTACTGTTTTTGTGCAATATAGTGCACACATCAATATATTTTAATACAGGCATCGTATTAATTACTTGGAGAAGAGAAAATTGTTATTTTTTTACATACAATAAATGATTTTATGATTATTTTATCGTATTTTGAAATATTTTTTTTAACTGAATAAAATATTTACATCAACTTTGTGTCTGCACCATTGTAAAAAACTTGTTTACCGTTATGTTCAATCATATGGTTTAGATTCGTCAGTCGCCATTTTGAAGCTATGTTCGTTAGAAGTTTTTGTGAAAGTGGTGTGAATATTTGTTTTAAGTACAATAGAACGATAAATAAACTTTGTGTCCGTCCTCAAATAAATATATAAATAATATTGGCCTAAATTACTGTGGTTAGCTATCACATTAATATATTACCATCTGTTTTCATTACAGTGATCCAAAGTGATAGATGTCAGCTGTTGGCGTAGTGATATATTAGGGATTACTTCTAGTAACATTTAGAGCTGTCATCCAGGTAAACTTAGCTCGTGAATGACTTATACAAGAGGGTTATTCATTTTGGGATAAGTAATTAACACTTTATTTAAGTGGCCAATGACTTCACCTAAAATCCGCTTTTTTATTTAATTTACTGTACATATAAACGTGTTTAAATAATGTAATATAGTCTTATCTTGTACGAAACATATTGTTGTGTGTTGACACAACCCTGTGATTAATTATATTATTTGAAACATAAATGTTTCAAGCTTTTTTTTTAAGGTGACATAGATAACGGAAGCGTATATCCACCTGACCTTGCATAAATGAAACAAGGTTAATCTGTTTGGTAAATAAACTGTGTCCTTTTCTTGCCTTCTCTACATCCCCACCTTAATAATTCCGTTACGACTCCTTTCCAAAGAGTACAAAGTAAGAGCTTGTTATTGCCAAGGTTGAAGAAGATACAAACAAGATGGCTACTTCTAAACTAGGAAACAGCTTTTCTCAAGAAACAACAAGCAATAGTGACT
Organism: Timema monikensis; assembly: GCA_902151445.1. Classification (NCBI taxonomy): domain Eukaryota; kingdom Metazoa; phylum Arthropoda; class Insecta; order Phasmatodea; family Timematidae; genus Timema; species Timema monikensis. The sequence goes on along the minus strand of CABFVZ010001632.1, from coordinate 160,559 downwards.
AACTCGGTCTTCGCGAGGTTAAGAGGGCTCTTTAATTAGAGAGAGAGAAAAAACAGTGTTGTTTGACCTTGAAGTGGGATACATTGTAACTAGCTTTGTTGTTTATTTTTGGTTTAGTTTTGGAAAATTGAAGGCTGGGTTTTATTTCGCGCAAAATGCATCAATAGATTTTTACTAATACTCCTCGGTGGGCACGGTGTGTGTGTGTGTGTGTGTGTGTGTATATATATATATATACGATCATCGAGTCCTTTACGGGCACTTTACCCCAAGACTACCGAGGTCGACAANAAAAAAAAATTGAGATTGATATTTTGACGGATGTTGCCATTTCACTACCCCATAAACCCAAAAAGTGTTTTTTTTACAATCCTGTATGTCTGTCCCATATATATATATGGAACATACAGGATTGTAAAAAAAACACTTTCGGGTTTATGGCTCTATCTCGATTTTTTTTTTGCTATCACAATACTTCCTCCCTCCAAGGGGTCGCAAGAAATTTAAAAACGCATCACAATCCACCAAAAATCGTAAATGAAATAATATACACTGTTACAGAGACGTATTGTTGACCTCGGTAGCCTTGAGGTAAAGTGACCGTAAAGGACCCGATGATCGTGGGTTCAACCCCAGCTGAGGTCGACGAATTTTTATTGAGGGATTAAAATCCGCAGCACGGCTTCCTTCGGAGGGCAGGGGAAGGGGAGAGGGGGGGAGGCCGTCGGTCCTACGTCGATTGCGGCATGTAAAGGATTCCTGGAAGGTATGTGAAAATATCATTCCTGGCAGAATTGGTAGGCTTTTCGCTCTCACTCATTGAATTTATGTGTGATGATATAACCAGTAGGTCCAGAAAGTTAATTTTCAAAAATACAGATAGGCCTATATTTTGAGAATAAATGCCACGACACAATCGTAAAAAGTGTATCTAGGAACCAAACGTCCAAAAATAGGATTTCAGTAAACAACCCTTAAACTTCGGGGACTGGTGCCATTGCATTTTTGCAAAATCCTATAATGCTATAAATAATAATAAAAAAGTTGAAAACAAAAATGTTCTTCCTTGAGTTTCTTCCTTCAATTCGTATTTTTATGTTTAATAGCGACCGCACGTCAATAAAAACTCCAGCAAACTGAAGCAACACGAGAGAACTTGCATAAACTATACAAACATACGGCGGCAATGGGCCAGACGTGTGACAACACGACTGGCGCCGTTGCGTATTCACAACATTCCTGCATGACATCAGTTAAAACTCCCGTAGTTCAAAAAGTAAACCTTTTTTAAAATATTTTAAACATCATAACCCGCAGCAGGAACTAAGTGAGTAATACTTGGAGAGGATCTGACATTATTACCTTTATTTTATTTTTTAATACAGATTTTGAAAAAATGCAACAGTGCTAGTTACAGAAGGATAAGAATTTTTCCTGAGAAAAACAAGTATATAATCTTGTTTATCACAATTAACACGCTTAATATATAAATTTTAAAGAAAACTGCACAAATGTTTAACAAATTCCGGATTTTCAAAAATAAGTTATTTGTAATGTACCATAATATTATTTTCAATTTGTAAAAATAAAAACTTATTATTATTTATCATGAAAAACTATGTCCAGATACCCATTTTGAACTCAATCTTTATTGCCAATTTAGAAAAATTTCAAATTTTCTATAATTTGTTTTCAGTAAACTACCGTTAAACTAATCTATATTTTAGAGAAACAGACAAGCATTATTATTATTATTATTATTAATATTATTATAATTATTATTAATTTAAATTAGTCCTCCCATACATATTCAGAACAAAATCGCTAAAACTTTTTTTTTAAAGTTTACCAGAATCAGTTCTCAGTAAACTATAACAAGATTCATTTTCATTTAAAAAATAAAAATATTATTATGTATAACGTAAAAAACTTAACAGATACCCATTTTGAACCAAATATTTAGCACAATTTTTTAAACTATTCAAATTTTAAAAAAACATAAACTACGCTTGAACGAATTTTGCTCCATAAAACCAGAACACAATTTTATTTGTCATGTCAAACACCTCCCAGGTTACATTTTAAAGAAAATATTTAGAGCCATTTTCAAAATATTTGGAATTAAACAAAAATCATTCATCTGTAGGCCTAAACTACCCCTAATTGAGGGATTGAATCACAATAAATTAAAGTCCCTTTAACATCTTTCTTTATCTCAAGTTTGAACAAAATCCATTGAACCATTTTAGGTCTAGGGACTCACAGACAGACGGACAGACTGCCATTATTTCAAAAATCACTTTTTTAGGTCTAGGGACTCACAGACTGCCATTATTTCAAAAATCACTTTTTTAGGTCCAGGGAATCACAGACTGCCATTATTTCAAAAATCACTTTTTTAGGTCCAGGGAATCATGAAACGTCGACATTGATCAAAATCTCTATTTTTTTTTTTTACGATCACAATACTTCCTTTCACCGGGGTGTGTACAAAATTAAACTCATCGTATCTTCTGAAGCAATACTTTTTTTATATCTTGGCCCAAATGTTTTTAGTTATAAAAACTGTAAAAAAAAACACTAGTCTTCGCCCGGGTTTATTCACCCTTTTAAGGGAGATATTTAACTTTTTCAAACTGTTGTCTCTCATGAGGGCGATTAATAACGGCTCAATCTATGAGATAAATACTAAATATATGAAGGAGGTTCGTTTAGAGGAAGTGCACCCGAATTATCGTAGAGAGAGTATAGTAAAACCACAGTAGTACATATCCTGTGTTTTAGTGTCGCTAGAAAGATCACACACTCAGTTTGACTTGTCGGTCGTGTCAACAAACTTTCTGTGTTGACATTCCTCCTACAATTCTCCCATAGTATTAACTAGACAGATATTACTCTCGCTTTTACTCCGAGTTATACCCTGATTGGCTAAAAAAAATCCGTTCTGGAAGGCCTTTTATCCTACCTAAATACTACCGTACAGTTGGATTCTGATACGAAATAAGGCCGTACTGATCGGGCTTCTTACCAAATCGGCATTAAGTTCAACAACCGGCAGTATCTTGTGAATGTGAGGAATGCCAGGTCTCCACCGTGGTTCGGATTCCACGTTAAACTGTAGGTCCTCCATTTCATCTAACAATCACCCTACCATTACACATTACCGTAAGTGCGTACAACCCGAACGGGTAGTAAGACGCGGTGCTAATAGTAATAATAACAACCAGGCAGACCCCACATCGGCGGGCGTGCGGACTAAACGTCTAGTCTGGTTTTCCGGTGACGAGGAGGCTGGGGTTCGAATACCGGCAGGGTGTATTGAAGGGGGTGTTTTACTAACGCTTTTCCCACTCTCCCTCGACGCAAATAAGGGTACATTGCCTCCTTGAATTATATTTTCCTCTTTCCACTCCATCATCGTAATTAAATGTGGATATATAGTGAGTGACGGGGGAAGGGGAGAATTAAACTAATTCATGTGTTAAAACGTTCCAACAAGAAAGAAAATTTAATGTCATTCCAATTTCCATTTGAAGGGCCTTTCAGAAAATACTAACATAGTTTTTTTGTGGCTAGCATTGATAACGTTTTACTATTTTATTAGTGTTATTTTATAATAGCTAACCAGATTAACCGTTTCAGATAACATGGACCCTACAAGTATATATAGGCACTTTTCTGTCAGATAAGGCCCTTCTTATGAAAAATGGGACCGCAGTCAAATAATACATTATTTTAGACGCCACCAGGGCTTAAACCAGTCTCGCCTGAGCCTATAATCTACGTGTCATTAACACGATCCCCAGAAGCGGGTGGTAATTAAGATTGGCCTGGTCACGAGACAAGCTGGCTGACGACTGTCTCGCGGTCTCCTTAGTTTGTCAAGACCTCTTTGTAGGAAAGCTTGTAATCTTATAAAGCCTCTTGTCTTCTGTGTGTCTGAACTTGTCTTCCTGACAAGATGGCGACAGGGCGGGCTGTTTGTTGTCCATCAGGGCGCCGATCACCATTGAGAAACGAAATATGATGAGTGCTTCGAAAAATGTCCCTCAAGTATTGCAGGAAACTGAGAGTACCAAAGTTTCTGAAACTACCTCTATATACATTTATACGCCAGTTTCATCCTATCGCCAAAAATAATTGTAAGCATAATCTGCTAGAGTGACACAGCAATTCATACGCCATCGGAAATAAATGTCAACCCATAATGCTTTGCAACACAAACTTAGCATTCAATATATTTAATTTTCTAGTGAAAACACATATTTTATATCATTACCGCGATGTTTTTTTAAGATCCGCGTCATACGACCTGTTCGGGTTATACGCTTGTTTTCTAATTATTACGTTTTGTTGTAAAGCACAAAACGAGAACAGCAAACATGCTTTTTATTTAAAAAGTAATTTTAAATCATTTCCCAACAGTAGACTCAGCTGTCTGCTTGAATATCTTTTTGTAGGTGGATGTGCGTATTGAGTCGGTACGCGCTGTTAAATATCGGTTCTCTGGTAGGAAAAAAAGGCATTCCAGATGGTCCTTTCAATGACAATCCTAATCCTACAATAATATAGCTGGACATCGTATTGTAGTGTGATAGCCAGGAGCCTTGATTAGAAAACAGTGAAATTGATACCAGTAAAACATATTTTTAATTTAAAACTAAACAGTCCGATTCATCGCACAGATCGCCTCTTTTATCTTAAAATAGAGACATTTATTAAAACTCGTAAGATTGGCGAAGCGAAATAATAAGATTATACATTGTTGCAAAAACACTACACCAAAGAAAATAAGTGAAATAATATACACTATTACAGAAACATTGAGAAAAAAGGAACAACTCTTCACCAAGGAGTATAATAACCTATTTCAATTTTCAAAAACCTACATTACATATTTGCTTATAGTTCATAAACTGTTGGTTTTATAAAAATATATTTCAAATAAAAGATGGTTATTTTTAATAGTAATTACTACAAATTTGCAGTGATAGATTATTTCGTATCTCATATAGTTGCAGATATAAGATCAACAATGGAAATTTCTATTTATGTAAAATTATCCTCAGCCATTTTCAAGGGAAAATGTAAATTTCCATTTTGTTTTTGAAATGTTAAACAGTGTATAGATAAATAATTTGATACAAATTGTTAGAACAGATTTCTAAAAAAAATTGTTTCATCTTTTCTTCCCTTCAGAAACTACCCTTATTTTTAAGGCTATATATATATATATATGATTCCTAAAACCTCCTCGGGGAGCGTTATGAAAACTTTAGACACGACCGATAGAATGGTTTCGGCTCTAGACGGACAGACAAACAGATGGCATCGTGAAAACCAACAACATTTATCAAAATCTCGAGTCCATTTTTTTTCTCCTTTTTTTTACTCTTACATTATTTTTCTCTCCGAAGGGTCGAGAGGAAATATAAACAATAAAATTGAAAATCAACTATTTTAAAGTGAAATAACTAATAAAGTGTATCAATCACAGCAGTCAGGTGAAGAAGGCAGTTAGTTGGATGCGATGTATGGTTCGAGCGTGGTATGGATAATATCCCGGATAATCAGTCAGTCATGTGACCCGCAGGATTCTCTATTACATTCTTTCCGAAGCGTCTTATTACCCGTTTGGATTATACGCATACATTAATTACGCTAGTGGAATAGGAATGAGTAAGGTAGCACTTTAGAGAAAAAGTACCCGCATTTGCGTAGAAGGTAAGTGTGAAGCCATTTAGTAAGAATCACCCTCAGTCACTTAACCGGGATTTCAAACCCCGATCTCGATATAGTACTAGTGACGTGTCAGACCTTGCGAGCACCGATGCAAGTCAAATAAAGTCTTATTACTCGTCCGGGATACACGCTTATGCGCTAATAACGCCAATGGGCTAAGGAAGAGTAAGGTTGGATTTATAGGAAGTGTGCCCGCATTTGCGTGGAAAGAGAGTGAAAAAAATATTTTTTTTAATCCCCCCTCAGTACACCCGACCGGTATTCGAACCCTGATCCCCCCCTCATCGGAAGTCTAGTCTATTGTGAGAGTAACGCCTTTGAGACCATGCGGTCACTGTGGCGGGTAAAAAACTAATTAAAACCAACTGTCCAAACACATTGATGGCTCATAAAGAAAGCGTGCCGCTGACGGCCGTCTCGAGAACGTAATTGCTCGTATTTTGTAATCCTCGTATTCCCGAGTCCATTCACCAGTATCTCGCGTGGTTTTCCCAGAAAAGTTGAATGAAACAAAAAAGGCACGTGCTAAGGTTTCAAACGGCTTAGTCTAAGGAGTAGGGATTAGAGAAGGTAGTTTAGAGGAAATGCAGCCACATTAGCACGAAGAGAGGATATATCACCCCCTAGTATACCCGGCCGATAATCCAACCCCGACCTAAACGTCTCTGCCCAACCAGACTACACCCAATACACGCTCTGAGGCGATTGCTGGTCTTAGGGAGAAAGGCTTCATCCTCGCTCTCTCTCTCTCTCTCTCTCTCGTATTATGTCCAGTGTTGCCGAGTCTGAACGTGGCAGTCAGAGTCCGGAAAACTGAAGTTTGGCAACACCGCGCTCGAGGCCTGGTCAACCAAACACCCACACAGTTCAGCACCCGGCTGTGTTTTGTTACAAACTATCATTTATAGTTAAATACTACTTAAGTCATATTGGCTACATTATTGTGCTTTAAAATGTAAGGTTATTTTTAAATAAAATAAAAGGGGAAGTAATCACACCATTCCCCTTAAGTAGCAGCATATTACGTCACTTCGAGCGGTGTTGCCACAGTTAGGAGTTACATTCGCCAAACTAAATGATCTGCAAGGCTATAATTATATTGAGTTGTTGTTACTTTCAGGGGCGACTGCCCGGGGCGCCGGCCCGAGGGGGCGCTAAACAGAGCTAAACCTAACCTAACGTAGCCTGGGCATGATATGAACATAATTTCCAAACTTAACAGCTCCAAACCTAACAAAACCTGAGCGTAATAGTTGAGTTGCTAAAAATCGTTCACTTTTTGATACTAACATGGAATTTTACATATTAGTATAATTTTGTGGTGAGTAAATTATATTTTAGTGCCACTCTCAAAAAGTTATTTTAAATTTGCCATCTTGAAAAAACGGCACTCTATTTTTTTTTTTTTTCAATTATAACGTAAACTGCTTATATTGTCATAGTGTTTGTTAAACCTATTGTAAAAAATAGAGGATGACATTGTCTACAAAACAGGTTCTTATAGTTTTATTTGTAATCCTAACAGTTTTTGTACAATCTCGAAGTGAAAGGTTTAACGTATGTTTAACATTTGTGGAGTTTCCCCTTCAAATTATTTTCCTATCACGCCCTGGCTACGTTAAGTTTGTCGATGTTAGGTTTGGGGATTATTTTTATTTTTTCCCATAGTCCAATCGCCATGGGAAATGTAGTACTGATACTAGAAGAAGATTTAAAGAACGGTCAAAAGATAAACATAATTAAAAATAAATTGTTTTTGTCAACGTTTCAACTGCCAACAACAAATCAACATATTATGGTTTTGTAGGTCATGTGGTCTGTCAAATGGATTCATGAGAGTATATCTGATAGCTTTTATTAGCTGTCAGTTACTACCACTCTTATGGTAGATGGACTATATTATCCAGCGGATATTTAGGGGGGCGCCAAAAAGGAATACCGCCCGGTCACGAAATTTACCTCGGGCCACCCCTGGTTATTTTTACAGTCAAAACTTTCACAACAAACTATTTGTTTATAATTATATTTTTCTTTTGACAATTTTTACATTATTGAAACATGAACTTCTGAAAATAACAGTTTGAATGATGTTGTTTTTAAAAATGCTTTACAAACTAAACCTTCTAATAGGCTGCGTTCTCTTCATAAATAAATATGGCGAAACAGATGAAACGAGGGAGGTTGATGACATCATACAAACCGTGTTTAGCTGTGTTTATACGCATACGCTTACAAAATAAAAACGTTTTATTTTGGAACTAATATTTTGTAAGGCGCTTTCTATAAGTTATAAAAACACATTTATTTTAGTGGTCAGTTATTAGAAGATACAAGCTTTAATATAATACGTTTTTTAATTTATTATCTTAGTTACTATAAAATATCTTGTTCCCACAACATCGAACAAAAATAAAAAGTATTAATTTTATTAATATATTTTGTTTCTTCAATCAATTACGAAAAAGCCAATTTTACAGTAATCCTTTGTGAAGTATTATTAGAAGAGTTTGAAAGCATTTTTGGTTGGTAATCTAGTTATATCCACAGGTTAACATTAGTGACTTTCAATCATTGTTCTCAATAAACATCTTCTAGCTGTCAGTTACCACCACTCCAGTGGCGAGCGGACTATAGCACTCCGACCTGTAACCACAAAGAGGGTCGTAGCACTCTGACCTGTAACCAAAGAGGATCGTAGCACTCTGACCTGTAACCAAAGAGGACCGTAGCACTCCGACCTGTAACCAAAGAGGGCCGTAGCACTCTGACCTGTAACCAAAGAGGGTCGTAGCACTCTAACCTGTAACAAAAGAGGGCCGTATCACTCTGACCTGTAACCAAAGAGGGCCGTAGCACTCCGACCTGTAACCAAAGAGGGCCGTAGCACTCTGACCTGTAACCAAAGAGGGCCGTAGCATTCTGACCTGTAACCAAAGAGGGCCGTAGTCGGACATTTTAGTCTTCGTGTCCACCAATGTGTTTATGTTTAAATGAATATATGAAACTAATTAATGTTTTTAGAGGCAGACAGTGGGATATGAACGTGGACCTGGTATGTTTGAGGTAAACAAGCAGCCTAACCAGGTTACCAGGTAACCTCGTAGGAGGGAACGTTTAACAAATAGAAACATTGATAACAGTCTACTTTATTAATAGTATAGTAAAAAGAGACATTTACAGTTCACATGACTTGACGTATAAATCTATGAAAATTATTTAAGGTTGGAATGTAGGAAACGGGAGGTAAGGGCAGTATTTTTGCAATTTTAATATTGCAACTTTTTTTGGTCCAATAAAATCTACTATTGCTTTAGGACAGTGGTTCCCAAACTTTCACGACTCGCGAACCCCTTCCACAAACATCTGAGTCACGCGAACCTACTGGTTCATAGCCACGCAATTCATTGTATACCTATTTTTTTATTAAATCTAGTTATTAATTGTAATCAAAATGTTAAATACCTTTAAATTAACCTATTATAACTCTGTAGGTACCTTGGGATACTTTACCAAATATAATGAAATAATATTGAAAATACTCAAGTAGAAGTTCAAATAATTATAAATTTGTTTAAAAAATTAAAACTGAAATTAAATAATCAAGGTACTGTAGTAACATTTTCTTATCTTTACTGTCACAATATTATCACATTTCACATGTTTTTTAAAAGTAGTAATGGTAATTGCTGATTTGACATAACTGAAATACCCTCCTTTAATAGTAAAATTCCATGCCAATCTAAGGTTCAAGATTGTTTACAAGTTTTAACAAACAGCTACTCACCTCTTCACGTGACTTAGTGAGATGGGTACGCTTGCTTTGGATGGCACAGAGCTTTAAAGTCAGGAACTACAGATAGTATTATTATTATTATTATTTAGCACCGCGTCTTACTACCCGTTCGGGTTATACGCTTAAGTACTAATTACACTAATGGATTAGGAATTGGGAAGGTTGAATTAAAGGAAGTGAACCCGCATTTGCGTGGAGGGAGAGTGGAAAACCATTTAGGAAAAACCACCCCCAGTTAACCCGATCTAGATTCGAACCTCGATCTCCCCGTCCTCAGCAGTCGAGCTAAACACAACAAGCGCGTTAACCAACTACGCCACCGAGGCGGGTTACAGATAATAAATAAAGTCTCAAGTCACTTTCAGCACTGAGACTGTTTCTGTATTTATTTTTTAAATAGGTATATGAAGAAATATATTTCTCTCTCAAATACGTAGAAGAAAATGGTTACATAGCTGCAAAAGCTTTATTCTCTAACACTGAAAGCTCCTCCTTTAAACTTAACCAGAAACCAACTAATGACAAAGATTTATAACTTTTCTTTAGTTCGAAATCAGTGGAAATTTCAAGGAGCTGCTCTTTTTCACTCACGCTTAATTTGGAGGATTTCAAAACTGATGTTTCTTCCAGAGGATTCCGAATCCAATTGTTATTATTGGACATGGCTGGGAAATATTCTCTGGAGGTTTTTCCAAGTTCCTTCAAGTTCTATAACCACGTTATCTACATTTTCATCCAAAGAAAGCTGATTTTCTACCATGAAGTCGTGAAGGGTATCACCATTTTATTTCTAACTAAACACATTTTCTAAAAGGTATATTTTTTGTGTGAAAGACTCGATACGGTCTTGCACAATAAAAAGCGTTAATATTTGACCCCTGAAGAGATATTCAACAACTGTCAATGTCAGCATGTGAAGAAAATTAATCTAAACTCAATGTTTCTACTGGAACAATATTTGATTTATTTTGACCAAAAAAGTTCTGATATAAAAATTGCACAAATACTGCCCTTAGCACGCGTTCCCTACACCCCTGCATTAAGTAAATTGATTGATTAACTGTCAAAACCCTCCTATCTGGAGCGGACTGTACCTAGTTTCAAGACTGCGCCACTTTAGGCGCAACCTGCACAACGCTTCACTTTTAAAATCCATCAAGGAAGCGACAACCTTCAAAGTACATATATTATTATTAGCACCGCGTCTTACTACCCATTCGGGTTATACGCACTTACGCTAATGTGTAATGGTAGGGTGATTGTAAGATGAAATGGAGGACCTACAGTTTAACGTGGGATCCGAACCACTGTGGAGGCCTGGCATTCCCCACATTCACAAGATGTGATTAATACACGTCTTGTCAGAGGTGGAGGAAGGGTTTGGTAATCATATAAATCTGTGCCGGGACCGAGGATCGAACCCCGGCTGCCAGCACAAAAGTCTGACACCTTACCCCTAGACCACCAGGTCACCGACGCCAAACGAGTCTATTTCTGTTCACAGGTAAGTATTTTAGTTGTAATATTGATTGATATTAATACTAGTTTTCTAGTCAAGTGATGCGTGGGTTTTAAAACAATAATTCATGTACGTTTAAGTGGCATGAGCCTAATTAATAGCATTGATACCTTCAACTGCTGGACCTGAGTTGGTTTTCCGGGAGGGGCCTTGCATTTTATTTTTCTTATGAAGTGTAACTTATAGCGAGGAAAACAATCTCGACATAGGCCTAGGTACGTTTAGTGATATGCCTGAATTAATTATACCTTTAATTGCAAATTATTAACAGTATAAAAAATATGGAATTAGCTATAATTGGTTAATTTATCTTTAATACGAAAGTGTAATTTCGAAACCCAATATCGAACATTTTTATGAGAAAAATTGACAAATGAGGACATTAATCGAAATGTGTTGACATGGAGATGTGCAACCGATAATAAAATTACATCAATTTTCTACCGGAAATTTAAAAGGACACCCACTTCCCCAGGTGCATTTCCGGAACCGCTAGAACTATGGGGCCCATCTTCGGTTGGGGGATACCTGTATTTAACTTAATGGAATTTTCGTTTACCTCATATATATTACCAAAATAAGTACCATAAATACACAATGTGGTTTCACAACATTAAGAAAAATAAATCTATACTATATATATACTAATATTATAAAGAGGAAAGATTTGATTTTTTGTTTTTTGTTTGTAATGGATAAACTCAAAAACTACTGGACCGATTTTAAAAATTCTTTCACCAATATAAAGCTACATTATCAGCGAGTAACATAGGCTATATTTTATTTTGAAAATTTAATTTATTCCTCATAAAAATGTCGATAGTATATTATATAGTCGTTGGAAAAAAAAGGTTGTTGAAGGGAAAGTGGGGCTGGTGACATTGGCGAGGGGGTAGGGGGGAGGAAAGAGAAATAGATGTAGTGACGAGGAACGCAAAAAAAAAGATAAAAATAAAATTTGGGGAAACGAGGGGAGTAAATGAAAGTGGGGGAAGCTGAAAAATTAATTTGATTTTAACAATTTGTTTGATTGGTGTATACACAATTCCTTTCGCGCCAAGAGCAAACAAAACTATAGAGGAATGAGATGAAAATAGGAGGGAGGATAAAAAGAGGGAGGGGGCTATACAGTGATGGTAGGACTGTATTTTCAAAAAATATAAGTAAAAAAGTTTTGTTTTAATATTGACTTGATGGATGATTTGAAGCTTTGTTTTACAGGATTCTTTACAATATTTTTTATGGGGAAGGGGGCTAGGCAATTATACACAAATTCATTTTCTTTGTACTTAAGCTACCACCTAAAAATCAAAAAGTTAAATCAAAATTAATAACCCTTGAACCGGTTAATAGAAGTAATAGAAATAAGCTATCATACATTAATGATATTTAAAGATTATTCCAAGTTTTAGTGAAATGCAATCCACATTGATTAGATACTGTTTTCTGAAAAATATTAACAGTAATATTAATCTCTCCTTAAGTTAGTTAAATCTAACTAGGACCCAGAGAAAATAATTACACTGTACCTATATTTTCAAATCAACGTGGCAACATAAGCATTATTAGTTATGATAATGGCGCCTTTGATGTTTTTTTTAATCATTTGAATATTGCTAATTTAGCTTTTTAAAAGTGTTGTGAGCTAAGTATTTTACTCCTCTAGACCATTAGAAACATTTTCATCCATATCTTTTTGATATTAGCTTTTTAATTAAATTATGAATGAAACAGAAAATTTCTCCGAGCCTTATGCGAGTGTATTAGTTCCTACAGCTCGACTCAAGACTACGTAGAGCGCACCACCATTCAATTTCGTCACAACTGCGCCTGGACTCTAGCCTGAGAATGGTATCACCCTAGTAAATATAACTTATGTAGAGAAGTCAGCATTTAAATCATTTTTAAGTGAACCACAGACACCACTTTCATAAAAAATAAACATCCAAGTGATTATTTTTACAAGTTCTTTTTTGAATATTGTAAAAATTGTTAAAAGAAAAGGAATAATTAAAAAAAAAGTTTTGTTGTAAAAGTTTTGCCTGCCAAAAGTAGCAACTGAGCACATGGTATTGCAGATTATATGGTTTGGTGAATGTCTACTATATGAGAGTAGATCTGGTAGATTTCGCTAGCTGTCAGTTACCACCACTCCAACGGTAAGTCTAAAGCGTAACTACTATTATTATAATTGTATGACCCGTGAGTATATATTCTAGATGTTTATAACTCCTCTTTACTGGAAGCTATTAACGTTGTCCAACATGTCTTTAGCAATTCCTACCGGGAGCCTCACGTACAATTTCCAGCATTATTCACTTAATTACCTTAAACCTAGCATATACACAGCACCCAACCCCTCGACCGTCAATTCATCTTTGTTAAATTGAAAACGTGTATATCACCATTGATATATTTTTCGACCGTGATGGGAATTGAACCCAAAACCCTTTACTTAGTAAGCAGGCACTCTACCGACTGTGCAAATGCTTCGGAGAAAACGTAGTTAAATATAAATCTGTTGTTGTTCTGACCTATCAGGGATCCATAACTTGAATGTTCTTACATGTGACGCAACCAGTGGCAGTCAATGAAGGCCCGTAATTAGAGTTGCATAACCTCAACTCTCACTTTTACATTGAATTGAAACAGTAGCCGGAAACAGATATGTGGGTTTATCAAGTCTTGAAGACGTCTCAATACGTCCTTGAGTTTGTTTTAACTAAATAATGGGATTTATTGGTTATTTAAATATTATTTAGTATTTTCTCTCGTCTGATAGAATTTTTTTTAAGAACGTGCCGTCTAAGGCGTTATACTCACATTGTATCGATCGACGTTGTCAGGAAGGTTAAAGGCATGGTTTCGATAAGCTGTACGGGACATGTTTACCAAATTTGTTTTTTCCTTCATCTCTCCAGGCGCATACCTCTAAAACTACACTACCTTACACACGTATCGGTTGATTTAGGGGGCAAAGTCCTTGCTCTCGTATTATCTAATTTGTCAGTGATGGGTTATGTTGGGTTCGAATCTTGGTCGTGTCTAGTGAAGTGTTCTTACCCTAAATAGTGTCCACGCAAATGCGGGTGTATTCTTTCTAAATTCTACCTTCCTCATACTTACCCCGTTTGTGTAAATATTCTGATAGTCCAAATGTGTAATAGGTTGTTGTTTATGTAAATATTTGAGTACTATGTATTCAATGAAAATTAACCATTAGTTAACCACTACAGAAACTTATCACAAACCTACCATTACACGCTACGCAGTACTCCAACCATTGCAGTTATTTTATTTAACATATTATCTGGCCTTGTAATGTTGTTTTTTTCGGCAGCTATGCGTAGTCATCGCAACACATAATAATATGTTTAATGCATATACAAACAAATATCTTAGTTTCATTAATGGTACGTTTGTCTGAAATTTCAAGGCTACAGCTGTCAGAACCAGAATGATTGTAAAAGAAAAAAATATTTTTTTTTATCTTTTTATTAAATATACAGTTTTTGAATTCAAAGTGAAAGGAATATCTGAAAAAATTCGAAATGTCCAAAATTTGAATTAATAATTTTCATGAGTATCTAAACTGTTGGTACACAATAAGTCAATAACCTCAAAATATGCTACATAAAAACACACACATTTTATATATGTTATACAAAACACACATACACAATATGTACTGTAAATACATAAAAAAAAATTATATATATAAAACTTGGAAAAATGTACATATCTCATAATTAAAACAGTTTTTGCACTTTAATGGCACTAAGGTGGAAAATATTAGTGATCAAAAACATTGTCTTTCACGTTTCACTTGGTTGGGATTCAGTGAATCTTCTCACGTTTCAATTCTGGTTGGGATTCAGTGAATCTTCTCACGTTTCACTTCTGGTTGGGATTCAGTGAATCTCCTCACGTTTCACTTCTGGTTGGGATTCAGTGAATCTTCTCACGTTTCACTTCTGGTTGGGATTCAGTGAATCTTCTCACGTTTCACTTCTGGTTGGGATTCAGTGAGTCTTCTCACGTTTCACTTCTTGTTGGGATTCAGTGAATATTCTCACGTTTCACTTGGTTGGGATTCAGTGAATCTTCTCACGTTTCACTTCTGGTTGGGATTCAGTGAATCTTCTCATGTTTCACTTCTTGTTGGGATTCAGTGAATCTTCTCACGTTTCACTTCTGGTTGGGATTCAGTGAATCTTATACTGTTCTTCAATAAATAACTTTATTTTACATTCTTGGCATACGGGGTGACTTAATAAAGAAAATTAGCAATGTGCTGTATTGGCTTCAAATTATCCAAATATTTCCTTATAAAATTCCAATTAAATGTTATTTTTTACCATTGATTTAAATATAAATATCATGAGGAATCATGGTTAGTTCGAGTTATCCAATTTTTCGGACTAACCCATGTCAAATTAGCCAACTCCTACTGTAGAAGTATTTGAGTTGATCCGATATTTAAGTTTGAAAACTCTGAAACAATAATAAAATTTAAACAATAATAATAGCGTTGGACTATTTTAAACCTTACGTGTAAATCTAGTAATTTATTTGCACTTGTATTGATTTACACCTTTAATCTACTTTCATGTACAAACATTCAATTCAAGATGAAATCACTATTGAAACCATGATAATATTATTAGAGATAATTTTTTTTAACAGGCCAGCAAATTTGTTCACACAACCTACGGTTCAGAGTCATGAGTGCTAACCACTTGTCTAGCCCTATTTAAACCATTTTTAATACCTGGGGAAAAACACTAATAAAAACTATCTTTAAGTCAATAAAAAGCCACATCTTCAAATTATATTTGAATGTCAGTAAAACAAACAGGACGTTACGTAGAAGTGACGTGATGCGACATCCGGCGGTAACCCGGACACCGTAGTGACGCAGGTCCTTCACAGAGGAACAAGACAGGTTACGCTCCCTTGGCGTCAGGGTCAAGGTCACACCACGACCTTGGGGAGGGAGGATAATTTCCCTGTTCTCTCACGGGACCTGCAAGGACGTGATCTTATCGCACGCTCTCTGATAGTAGTTTGTTTCTCGTTATACCTCAAGATGACCAACACTCCTTTGAGAGGATTGAAACTAGGTGACCCTCATATGGGGTCGTGACGACTAAGCGTCAGGCTCATTAAGTCTTGATGAAAGAAAGCAATACTATACAAAAGCACTTAATCATATGGGAATAAATTGAAAAAACTGGCATCTGGACCAGAGAATTGAACCCGGGACCTTTTACTTAGCTGAAATATCCAGGGGTCGTCCCGATATAGTGGTCTGTGTACCTGGCTACAAGCAGGGTTCGATTCCCGGCTAGTAGCTTGGGTATTTTTCTCTTAAGCTGAATTATCCCAACCTTCACACAGGTTGGTCCTTTAGGTTTAAGTTAGGTTTAAGTTAGGTTTAAGTTAGGTTTCAGTTAGGTTTAAGGTAGGCTTAGGAGTCTCATTGGCCCATCCCCTCCATAATCATTATCACCACATCATCTCATTGTGGCCACGACGTGTAGACCTGGTATGGTGTACCCTGGACAACACTCTGTGCCCCCAGAGGGGCCAATAGTCTACAGACAGGGGACCGAACCTGGATGTATTATAACCCCCCCTCCCCCTGGCCATTAATGGCATAGGCTTGTAATTGGTCGCGCTAAGCCAAAGGTCTTGGGTTCACTTCCCTTGTCCAGGTATCATTTTTCAATTTATTCACATTATTTAGTTTTGTTTACCGGTTTGGTGTTCGGATCCAAGCAGGTATTATGATCGTGTTTTTTCTTAAATGGTTTCTTACTCTCCCTCCACGCAAATTCAGGTACATTTTCTTGACTATTCTACATTCATCACCCCTATTCCGTTAAGCGTATAATCTGAACGGGTAGAGAGACGCAAGGGGAAAGTGACCAAAATAAAACTTGATTGACAAGTTTTTTGGGTAGAACTAAGCTAAAATTTCATATAATTTATTTATTTATTTAATTTATAACTGCATCGTAGGCCTTTTTAAAATCTTTGTACAATTGATGTAGCGTCCTGTTTTGTTCCCACTTATTTGCTAATATTTACCGAATGGTAAAAATCTATTTCGTCGAA
Organism: Timema monikensis; assembly: GCA_902151445.1. NCBI lineage: Eukaryota > Metazoa > Arthropoda > Insecta > Phasmatodea > Timematidae > Timema > Timema monikensis. The sequence continues at coordinate 143,385 of CABFVZ010001632.1, read as the reverse complement.
ATCCACACAAAGGATTCCCAATTATTTCCTCTGCATGTCGTGTCAATCTCATTAAAATGATGTTGGATAAAATTTTATATCATGTTGATAGCAGTGATTATAATATAATTAATACACTCGGTCTTATCTCCCTTTTTTAAAATGGGTATTTATTATATTTTACGTCCATTATTGAGGTAATAGACTACTTTATGAGTCCATATGGAACATCAAATTGTATGAATTTCTATTACTAACATTGCACCCCCATCGTTTATTAACTCTGCTGAAATTGAATCTTATGATTCGTTAACTTCATTAGATCTAACCTTTAAAAGAAAGTCAATGCTTTTTAAAATATATATATGTGACATAACAAAAACCACGAAATCATAATTTAAGTAATATTTTAAATATGTTTACAAAGTATATAAGTATTTTAATCTCATATATGTATTTAACTTTAATTAAATTATCCTTACATAACGTGGCCTATTTAAAGTTAAGTTAACTTGACCTATCGTAACAAGACTGAACACAAATCTGCCAAAGTTAACGTAAGTTAAATATATTCAGATTTAATTATCTTGACATAACCGTGAATACTTTAGATTATCTCACGGCCATTTTTACATGACCTTTACTGGAGTCAGTTCACCAGAAACCTAACATTTTTTGTACAAAGAAGTCATCGATAAATAATCGGAAAAATGATCTTCTTGCATTTGGAAAATAAACTGTTCAAATAATATGAAAACCATGGTTTTGATACTCAAGCAAAGAACAGAAACAGCTAAATATAAAGTTGATAATCTCAGTAAGAGAAAACTTCTTTTTTTCAAATACTTTTGATTACCTTCTAACAATTATTAATATCACTTTATTAAACTACTACATTTATTTAAAAGTGTTATCACATTTACTAGTATCATTTTAATTTTATATTTAATTTTATTTCTACATTTTTTACACTAATAAATTTGTACCAGTAAGCCCTTGCGTGACTTTCGCACATTCAACTTCCTTCCCCCCTTCCTCCCCACCAAATGATTTAGTCTTTTTTTGGGTTGTTGAAATTAAATACTTAGCGAAGTGTATACACAAAATAGATAAGAGAGTTTATTTTCGGTAATAGATACAAAAATATTGTTAGATTTTCCTTTTTAACTTAAATTTAAAACAATGTGTTTTAACGTAAACTGAGTATGCTGTGTCAGAGGTCGGTAAAAAAATCCTATCCACTGATACCTCATTCATTGCTGTAGGCTTTGTATTAGTTGAGAAAAAGGGACGTTGACAACAAATAATATATAGGATTTTAATTTTGATATCGAATTGAATTTATTTTTTAAACAAGAGCTAGGTTTATCTTTAAACGTGATTACTAAATTGCATTCAAAATTCATTATTTAACTAATTTTTACCATATTATAACATCTGAAGGAAAATTCTAATGTTGGATTAAATATACAACTATTATGTTTGCTAATTACGGTTAGAGCCACATCTAAATATCATAGTCTTTAAATTAAAAAATGACAGTGACTGACTTAAAATATGATTAAATAATGACCCTGTATATAGGGTGATTCCTGAATAGCTCAGTGGCTAGAGCATTGATGTACTGATCCAAGGCTCCCGGGTTCGTTTCCCGTGTCTATGTGTCTTTTTCAATTTAAAGAATAGGAAGAGTCTAGTTTAATTACATTACTTATATGAGAATGAGTAAGATATAATTTGTAGGAAATGTGCGTGAGAGAGAGAGAGAGAGAGACAAACTACTCAGGAAACCCGGCTCTGAATTATTCTCCACGGGGATTTAAATCCCTACCTTGGTCACCAGCAAATAATACTAGACGAACTGGATGTTTAGCCACCCCCATTTCTAGTATTTCATCTTTAAAATATAGGTTAATACTTGAAATCGAATCTTGTACACTTTGGTAGATTTAAGTTATATATGTTACCGTTAAAGTAATTAATTAGTTACTATGCATAAGGACGGGTTATTCTTCCAAAGTAACCGATATTAGTAGCTAATGTGATTAGATACATGCAATTTATTATTTTAACTGGTTATTTTATATAACAACAAAACCTGTTTGGCTGAAGTGATAAGTTATAATATTATGAAGGTTAGGTTAGTCTAGTCTAGGTTAGGTAATGTTAGGTTTGGTTAAATGATCAGATCCCATATCAAGATAACACCACACGTGGGCACTCAATAAAAGATGGACCTCGATTGATATGCGCAACAGACCCTACGTATGACTCAGATATGTTCAAAATTTCACAAACGTAAGATTTATCAACCAGAGTTTGCTGGGGGCTGTTATACATAATAAAATGTTAATGTGAATAATTTGACTACAACATGAAACATTTTTCACATTTACCAGAATTGTAAAATCCGGTAATTATGTATTTTAGCCTGATTTATCAAATTAACAGTAACATATATAAGTGTGACAGTGTGTTACAGGTTTGGATAAGATTCGAGATGGGTCAAAATATACATCTTTCTAGTCCGAATATCAAATTTTCTTTTTAATCTACAATCCAAATTTGAATCCTTGACTCTTCAAAAAATACACAATTTTGATATAATGTAAATATTTAAAACACAATTTTGAAAAAGTTGTACTTTGATACAAACGCTATATTGTTTTTCATGTCTTTTACGTAATAAAAAACAAAGATAACCCTTTTTGAGTGAATTAATTATGTTGATACATTTCCTTTTTGGTGAATTTATTTTCTCAATCACACAATTGTGTATCACTACTTTTACTGATTGCATAAAGTTGTGTTCTAAGTCCAGGCAATAATAATTGTATTTGAGAAACTTTTTTGAGATTTTTACGAACCTCGAATTTGTCGAACACCACAAAATAGAGGGATTCGAAAAATCGAGGATGCTGGAGTCTCGACTCTAGTCGAAATCCATGATAATTTCAAATATTGAATGTATTTAATACTGATAAACATCGAGATAGATTATTAAACTGGTATTTTGTATGCAATATAAGCAATATTTACCCCTCCCCCTCCGTTTATGTTTTATTATCTGAATCTGAATGTTTTCTTCAGATGCATTAAAGGAATTGTATGGACAAAACTCTCAACATTAAATAAAGCTAGAAGTAACTTGCCTCTAAATTAAAATACAATTATATTATTCAAAATAGTAATTTTATTGGAATAAGCTATGATTTAAAATTTATTAATAAGTATAATATTAGTTAAACTAGTAGTAAATAATATGTATTCCTTGCCTAGTTGTTGTTTTTAATATTTGAAAATTAATATTCTTTCTAGCATAGTTTTTTAAGTGCTAATTTTTACTTTTTCACATCAAGAGAAAGTATTGTAATCGTGAAAATTGTCGACCTCGAGATTATGATGAATCTTTAGGTTTTGTGTGGCCGAACCCAAAAGAGGTGAATTTTATCATTCTGTATATCTGACCACAGACCTGAAACTGTTTGATCAATTATCTTCAAACTCTATGTTTAAATGTTACAGGGCTATACCTAAGGATTTTTTTTTATAATTTGGCCCTAGCCCTTAAATTAAGGTTAGTTAGCTAATAAGCGACCTTTTTTGGATTTCTAAATGTTTCTAAGATGTCTGTGAATATTTTGTTTAAAACTCATAACACATTATATTTGTACTTTGGATTTAAAAAAAAAACACTAACGGGTATGAGCGATTTTCATAAAAAATTCTAAATATTTTTGAAATGTGCTAAAGTTTTTTTTAGCACTGCGTCTTACTACCCGTTCGGGCTACACGCCAATTTTGTTTAAATTTTATCTGGAAAAATTTTGGCACTACAAACAATTCTGAAAACTTGTTTTTGGAGAGAAATCCGTTTAAGGGTAGTAAACTGATGATCAACATTTTAAATTAATATTTTAAGAAGTGGCTATATCAATTATGTTCAAATGGGTATCTGTCTATTTTTTTAGATTATAAATATTCGTTTTTCTAAAACAAATTCAGTTAATAGTAATTCACTAATCACTGATTGTTGAAAAGATTTAATATTTTTGAAATTACCTACATTGATTTTGTTCCAAATGGGTATTGGGGATATATAATTCAATATACATGATATTTAATATTGTTTGTTAGTTTTTCTAAATTAAATTGATTCACAGGTAGTTTATTTAGGACAAAATCTAGATTTTTTTTAAATATTTCGAAAATTGTCTTTAAGATTGAGTTAAAAATGGCTATCTGGGAATAGCTTTTCATGTTATATAAGCATTTTTATTTTAAAAAGCATAAATCATTTAAGGATAGCTTACAAACTACTCTTTTTTGTCAATCTTTCATATACTAGGCCCTAAATGATAAAGTTTGTACTAGTGGGTCTACCTACCATTTATTTATATAATATTATGATTGCACAATACATGGTTTAATAAGGTCAATAGGCGTTTAAACGACTATGGTTTATTGAGTTAAACAATAAGTAGTGTTTATAAATAATATCATTTTGTGGACATATATTAAAAACATATCATTAAAAAAGAACTCATATTTTAGATTAAAAAATTGTAACCAACATACGCGAATTGCTCTAATGTGAAACTGATTTATAATTGCATTTATTAGATCCAAGAAATATTGTTTTTGTCGTGTATTATTTTGAACAATATTGATATGGTTATAATTTATTTTATTGGAAATCACTTGTAACTAAGGGCTAAGATTTATCTTTATACATTGCTGTTGGATATAACGTATCTTTAATTGTTTCGAGCGTATTTATGTTAAAGGAAATTTTTCCAAATGATTAAAGATACATTTTAAAATTTCAAAATTGGAAACATTAAAGATTGATCTTTAGATCAGTGGTTCTCAAACTTTTTTTTTATATAGTACCCCTTTGTTATGATAAAACGTATAATGTACCCCCACGATAAATTTTCTCCAGATGACTAATATCACATAGTCAATCAAAGGAGAAAAGTCCCTTAATCATCTCAAAGGTTCCTCATCTTTTTTTGTTCTCTTGTCATTTTGTTAATTTCCCTAGAGAGCTGCCCTTGAACACCCTGAAAGTCACTCACGTACCCCAGTTTGAGAACTACTTGTTTAGATAATATCACAGTGCTACTATATTTATTCTCTAAATGGGTTCAGTGGGTCTTTTCTTGGCAATGCACCTTACTTCTATGTACTAATTACACTAATTTGTTGGGAATTAGGAAGGTTGCATTAATAGGACGCGTACCCAATTTCCGCGGAGGGAAAGTGAGAAATAATTGATGGAAAACCACCCTCTGTACATTTTATTAAACCGTGCGGTGGAGTTCCAGGTGATCCGCAAGCAGAACCACAGATAAAAAATAAACATTGTGTGAAAAAGAATAAGAATACATGATTTAAGTCAACAAGACTTTCTACCACAAAATAATATCATTCATTACACGTAAAATGTGTATTAAAAACAAAGTCTAGTAAAAAACACTGTCGTTTACTGCTTGATAAACGCGTACATTATAAACTATTTGGAGTGACCCTCCTTCAACAATTTTTTTGAAATTTGGTTCACTCTAGAAGCTATGAGTAGTCAACTTGATTTTTTAAATTCGAATATTTTATAGGCCATTTAAAGTGTTCCCCACCCAGAAATTTTTGAAATGTAGATGCCCCTCGAAGCTATTTAGAGTGATTCTTGCCTTAATTTATTTTACGATAGTTAGATACCTCAAGAAGATAATCTTTGAAGTGGTCTTCCAACGATAAAATTTTGAAAATTGAATTCTTTAAGAAAATTTAGAATTTGGAATTGTTCTTCCCAAGATATTTTTGAAATTTGGATGACCTTGGAAGCTATTTAGAGCTTTCCTCTCCCGACTTTTTCTGCCAATTAGATGCCTCTAGTCTAGTATTTATTTGAAGTGGTCTTCTCCGGCAAATGTTTGACAATAGAATGCATCAACAAGTCATTTGGAGATTAATTTAAGGCCATGTTTCAGCTTCATATTCAATAATTTCAAGGGATTTTAAATATATCTAGGGGAGGATTTATTCCAGGGAGAGGCAAATTATTTACAGGGGGTCAGAGTCCCCCCACAGTTCCACCTCTCCTGCTGTCCACACATACTCGATATTCGATATTCGTGGATGAACTGCTCTCAGGCTATTATTAGTCTTCTTTGATGTGTGGTAGTACCGTCTCTATGGGGTCTCGATGTTCGTAGCTCGGTATGCACGACAAATATTCTTACGTGAAAACGAATATTTTGCTCGAACAGTGAATAAACGTGGACGAATAACGCACGTGTGGACCCGACTTAAGAGGTGTCTGCTCATAGATTAAAAATGGTTTAACATTTATTTGTGTTGTATTTTCTTTCTAAAATTTGAACTTTCATTTTGTTTTTTGTATTAATTTTCTAACTTTCACAGAGGGGTCAACTGACCCTTTGGCACCCCCCTACCCCCATGAATCTGCACCTGGGCTGGGACCTATGCCCATGCATGGCATCCGAACCACGTCTAAATCATTCGATGTCTCTTAGGAGGGAGAGCTTCTCTCTGTTAACCTTACGTACTTCCCACTTGATCACCTTACGTATTGAGTACTCTTGACCAATCAGCGAGTATCAGAGCATTCCGATAGAAATAAGGCAACTCTCCACTCTAAAGGCCGGTTCACTCTCAAAGCTAAGCTAAGATTTGCTCTGCTGTTTTGAAAAATGGCGGACCATATATCTAAATGTGCTGGTTCACTCAGAAAGTTAAGTTATGCCTTACTACGCCGCGCTGGTTTGGTGAACATAACTAAAGAAGTGTTCCAAGTTTTGTTTTCAGTTTGTTTCACATGTATTTAAGTAATATTATATTTAGGTTTTATATTTAATAAGTATCTTTATATTAAAATGGATCCGTTAATTGATCATCGGGTAGTAAGACGCGGTGCTAAATATTATTATTATTATTATTATTATTACTTTCGTTCCCTAATTCCATTACCATTATTGTTTATTATTATTATTATTATTATATTATTATTATTATTATTATTATTATTGAAATACATATAGTTTTAGTTAATTCTCATTTTGACTGTAAAATTTAGGTTTAATTAAAGTCAATTAATTCAACAAGAAATAACCAATTATGTTAAAAGAGATATGCACAAGCTAAAATTTGGGCAAAAATAATCATGTTAATATCTAGAAATACTAGAGATGGCTGTTTTTTTTGGCAAATTATTAAATAATTTATAAAAAAGTATATTGATATACCAAAATTATATATCAAATACCAACATTTTTCTAACCCATTTTGAATCTGAATATATAATAAAATTTTAAGCTTTAATAAAGTTTAAAAAAAAGGCATCTGAAAATAAAACATAAATAATCAAAAAGTAGTAATCGTTTATCAGTTACATAATAGTGTCGTTTATAAATCAATAAAAGTAAATGTTTAAGGATTTAATTAATATCAAAACATTAAAGAAACATGTTTTACATAGACAATTTTAATTGATTCTTAACAAATTCTAGTGAAAGTAAGCATTGATTTTAGAGTTTATAGTATAAAAAATACCTAAACATTAATTTGGCTATTCTTATCGATTTATAATAATTATAGTTTTGTGGAATGCTCTTGCAATTCTCGTTTGATAATTTCATTACTACTAACTTGATTTTATTTAGTTTTAATTGTTTTTAGCTGATTTGTAAAAGAAGATAAAGCTTTTTTTAGATATTGATTTGAAGCAACACAGAAAAAGAATAGCCGGTAATAAAAAAAAACTTTGACATAAAAGATTGTTTTTCAATCACAACTATGGTCAATTAATAGGGCCCCTATACGGTCAGTCAGACTGTCAGTAATAATAAAGTAGTATTTAATACTGACAGTAGTACTGATCGTGTGCGCGCGTTCGTCAGTATTTCCTTTAGTTTCAATAGCAAACATGGACTACACGACATTTTCTTGTCATCCATGTTGTTGCGCGTTGCATGTAGTTGCTGAGACTGATAAAAAATAATGACACGAAGACTGACAGTCTGACTGATCATATAGGGGCCCTATTAAATCCCTTCTTGATTTTTGCTTCAGTGATTCTTGTCCTTCAGGTATTGTAATATATATAATTAATTTAGTATGAATAGTTCTCTTCGTACAAAAACTAAAACAGAACAAAAGCAGGAAATATAAATACAGTATTTGATTATTTAACGTAGTATTTCATCAGGACTGGATATATGGAGAAACTACATACACATTGGTCGAGCTGAATTGAACCAGCAAATAGAATAAAGTAGGAATGGAAAAAAAACTATTTTCTCTACTCATCTTAGAAAAGTTTCATAAAATTAAACTAAATTAAAATGTTTCCATTAAAGAAATATTTTAGCAAAAAAAAAAGTATTGCTATAAAAACTGCCAAAACACGGCCATTTTCGCGCGTTTCCTACATCCACACCTCAAGTCCTTGTTGCGCCGACAGTAGGGGGGGAAACCCCACCAAATGAAGCCGACCACAAAGAGAGTTCATCACCCACCGCAGACGAGTGATCTGTTTTCTTGTAAACAAATCCATTCCTCTCTCTCTCTCACACACACACATGATGTTTGTACGTCACTGCCGGTGCCCAGTATTATACCCACACTTCGAGCACCTGATTGGATAAGTGGTACCGACACAACAAACAGGACGGTATGGTCACGAGCAGAGTCTCGTGCCAGGTGCGCTGATAAACCAGGACCGTTGTTTTACCACCTAGTGAATGGGTACATATAAGTCATTCACGAGCTAAGTTTACCTGGATGACAGCTCTAAATGTTACTAGAAGTAATCCCTAATATATCACTACGCCAACAGCTAACATCTATCACTTTGGATGACTGTAATGAAAACAGATGGTAATATATTAATGTGATAGCTAACCACAGTAATTTAGGCCAATATTATATATACATTTATTTGAGGACGGACACAAAATTTATTTATAGTTTTATTCCACTTAAAAAAAATATTCACACCACTTTCACAAAAACTTCTAACGAACATAGCTTCAAAATGGCGACTGACGAATCTAAACAATATGATTGAACATAACGGTAAACAAGTTTTTTTACAATAATACAGGCATGCAGTTGATGAAAATATTTTATTCAATTAAATATTTCAAAATACGATAAAATAATCATAAAATAATTTATTGTATGTAAAAAAATGACAACAATTTTCTCTTTTCCAAGTAAATACGATGCCTGAATTAAAGGATATTGATTATTATTATTATTATTAGCACCGCGTCTTACTACCCATTCGGGTTATACGCACTTACGCTAATATGTAATGGTAGGGTGATTGTGAGATGAAATGGAGGACCTACAGTTTAACATGGGATCCGAACCACGGTGGAGGCCTGGCATTCCACACATTCACAAGATATCGTGTCAGAGGTGAAGGAAGGGTTTGGAAATCAGACTAAGGATATTGTTGTGTGCACTATATTACACAAAATCAGTAACGTTCCAAAATGAAAAATAAGTACTTTTAATTATGTTTAAAATATTGTTTCGAGTTGGATAAAAAGAAATTATTTTAAGAAATGAAATAGTATGAGAAAACTTAAGTTTACGTTATTTTAAATGTAATATATAACAGGTAATTAAAGATCCTTACATTTATAACAAAACAGTGATCTTTTACAAGTGTTGGCAACCCAAAACCTAAACATATGATTTTCGAACTGTCATCCAGGTAAAAACCTATCGTGAACGGAATATACATCCAGTAGCCAGGCGTCAGGGTAGGCAGGATAAGCTCGGCCATCACAAAAGATTTTGAAAAAGGAAAGAAAACATCTCTCTACATAAAATAGATGTAAAAATTGAAATTTTAATGGTTATTTTTTCAAGCGTATTGACATGTTAACAAACGCGCGAAGCATATTAATGTGGCAAAATAAGCTTAATACCTTTCCGCCTTTACTTACTCTGGTGGTGAATAGTCCAAGCCATCACTCTCACAATCAATTGGACAACCATTGACGAGGATATCGGGGTTCAAATCCCAATCAAGTATACTGAGGGTGGATTTTTCTAAATGGTTTTTCACTCTTCCTCCACGCAGCTGTGGTTACACTTCCTCTAAATTTAGTCACCTCATCTTATGCACATTAGTGTAATTAGTACATATGTGTACAACGAAAAAGATTAGTGAGACCGGGTGTTAAAAAAACAAATGCATTTTCATTTAAATAATAAAGAACTTAGCTTCAATAAAAACAAGTAATTTATATTATTTATTATATATTAGTCTACTATATGTATATATGTATTATATATGTAAAAAATAAATTATTTTATCATAACAATTATTATTTATACTTTATATTTATTATTCAATAAGGAGAAGGGATCAAAATGATATCAGGTAAGGAATGTCAAACTTTTTATTACAAACTAACATCACTTTGTTTAAACTTGATACTTGAAAACTTTAAATTTTATACACAAGTCCGTAGTCGGGGTGGGGGGGGCTCAAAGCCCCCCCCCTGAAATGTTATTAACGAAATATATATGGCTTTTATTATGGTTCAAACAATATCAAAATTAAGGTACAAGTACAAATTAGGGGGCTGTGTTACTATAAAAACATTTTAGATAGCTTCTAGAGGTGTTTGAATAGGCCTATATAGATTTTCCCCAACCTCTGGTAGTTGGAGAGCTATGTTTCCATAAAAAAAACCACTTCAAATAGCTTCTAGAACCGTTTATCATTTAGAATGTATTCTATTCTCCGGCAATTGGGGAGATGGGCCCACCAGACCCCCCTCCCCCCTAAATTATTTGCTGGCTACGGCCTTGATGATACATAATTAATATAACTTAACCTTTCCATTTTTTGATTACTGTTTTTTCTATAAATGTTCTAGATTTACAGTCGGTTGTACATTATCTCAACTTCTGTTGGAAGTTCCATTAAATTTCATTATGTCTTGTTGTTGCTAATGCTACATTTTAATGTTTTTTATGTTATTATTTTAACTATCGGTGACCTTGTGGTCTAGGGGTAAGGTGTCGGACTTCTGTGCTGGGGATCCGGGGTTCAATCCTCGGTCCCGGCACAGATTTATCTGATTGCCAAACCCTTCCTTCACCTCTGACACGATATCTTGTGAATGTGTGGAATGCCAGGCCTCCACCATGGTTCGGATTCCACGTTAAACTGTAGGTCCTTCATTTCATCTCACACACCCTACCATTACATATTAGCGTAAGTGCGTACAACCCGAACGGGTAGTAAGACGTGGTGATGATAATATTAATAATATTTTAATTATCAACTCTAAACAATTGTTATCTCACTACACTCTTTTTTATTGCACAGTTTTAACACGTGTATAAATACAAGCTATAAATAGTGATTGGCTGATTTCAAATCATTATAGTTCACGAGTGATAAGTAGTAAAACCTGTCATTTGATGCCTTTCAATACCATTGTTAAGGTACCGTTTACAGTGATACGTGAGGTTGAAATTTAATAGAACATATCAAGTGTAGGTAATGAAATGTTTATAGTTGGTATGTTAAATGAAAATAATGTTTAATGTATAAGCAGATTAAAAGGGGTAAAATTACATCATATTAATTATATCAATAACTACTGTTATTTTTGTACCCCAGTAATTTGATTTTATTTCATTTTGTAGTACACAATGTCGTTATTTAGAATTAACTGGTTTTTTGTTAATTATAACTGCACTCGTTAAATTTATTAATGTGTCCGAATTGATAATTTCAAATAGAAATTTAAAATTTACAATTCATGAAATTTATTGTTTTGACTGTAGCAATTTTAGAGACAACACCGACTAGCAGAACATAATATGCCCGTCCGAGGCAAAGGCTCAGATAATCCCAAATAATGACACACCCAAGTAAATCAGATGCCGGCTTCCTTATCTGGTCGGTGTTGCTTTAATTGGCTGAGACATTGCTACTTGCTACACCCCCCCCC
>CABFVZ010001632.1:84450-131345 GCA_902151445.1 Timema monikensis | reverse complement strand
CCCCGTTAGATTCATTACCAAAATACTAGACTCAAAATGTCTTAGTAAGTCAAATTACCTTAAGATATAGGGCTACTTGTAAATAGGAAAAATGCTGCCCATAGAAAAAAAATACAAAAAATAACAGACCGGTCGGTAGGTGGTTGGTTTCTGTGTGGGAAAGACTAAACACTAAAGAAGAAGAAGAAAGCTCAATGGAGCAGACGCATGACAGCTTAAGGTGGTTGGTGTCTGACAACAGTGCTGATGAATATGTATAATTTCATATATTCATACGTTAAATAATAATATTTGCAACAGTCACTTTTGACAAATAGTGAACTTTTAATTGCCGATGGACGAAAAAATAGTATTAGTTTGAGAAGAATCGAAACCTAAATATGGCTTCGAAAAACATTCCTGCTTCGAAAATTACGAAACCTCACCAATAAAAATCCAAACAATTAATATATTCAATTTTTGACATTCTCAGCTGTTATAAACGCTACAGATTAAAATTCACATGAAAAATAAAGCAATTTAATGTTGTGGTAGTAACTTTGTTCTAACATCCGTTTGGATTATACACAGATATAGTCGTTACGAAAATGTGTTAGGGATTAAGAATATTTGATTTAGATTGAGTGTTTCCGCATTTGCGCGGAGAAAGAATGTTAAACCATTTAGAAAATACCACCCTCAGTACGCCCGACAGGGATTCAAACCCCAATCTTCTTGTCATCGCCAGTCTTGTCTATAGCGATAGTTACGCATTAGACCAATGGCTCTCCCTCTATTTGCACCATTCACCCCTTTACCACATGTCAAAATCTCATTACCTTCTTCCAAGATTATCTGACTCAAAAGTTGTATTCTGAATAATATGCATATAATATTGAAAATATTTTATTTGTTCCATATTAGTACATATACAATACATATTATTTAAACTATTTTTATTTTAGAGTTTTACAAATTTAATAACAATCGAAGTGATTTTGAATGTATAAAGCTATATAAATAAGCATAATATAATATATTTTCAAGAAACAAATGACAAAAAGTATTCAAACCTCGATTCGGCCTCGAATTCGCTTCGCTTCGACATTCCTGACTAATAATATATTTCCATATTTCCAATGAATATTGAAATTTCCCTTCCTACCACGACTCCACAGACTTGTTGTTTATTGTCCTTGTAATTGCACGCTGGTACATGTCCCGTTCTTGCACTGAGCTCTATAGACGCAATAATTAATGTACCTCGCGTTACCTGTTATACCCCGGAGGTAGGCTAGCCCCAATCCATCCGTCCTAAACCCAGCTTCGTGCGTCATTCATTACAGGTTGTGGTTACGTTAAAATACCCGCGTTATGGTATAAATAGTCGCACGGTTAAATGAACAACTCGTATATCGATGTAGCCCCACTATGTCAAGAGAGAATTTCAAGGCCTGTATTCCGCGGGCTTCCCAGTTACAAAGGTCAAAAACAAAAACATAATTTATTAATTAACTCTACAGTGTCACGCGCAATCATTTGTTTTAATCTACAGGCTTTTGACAGCTACAGTTCAATTATCATAAGAAGAAACTTATCTGACAGCTTGAAAAGTTACTATATCTACTTTCATTTATTCATACGTCAAGTCATGTGATCTGCAGCTGTCATGCCTAATCAATTCCTATAAAATGTCACTAATATATTTTACATGTCCCTTTTGATAAATTTACAGAAACAATCCTATCTGATCAAACCACTGGCACAGCCAGGATCCGTTTGTGTTCGGGGTAAATAATAATTTAAAATTTATAAAAAATTGTCATAATTCTGTAATTATTATGACAAGTTTTTATGAACACATTTTTATACATGTATACTACTAGAATATACAAACACACAAGTTTCAATAAATTGTATTTTGGAAATTTGATTTATAAAATTATTTTATGAGCTAAAATCTGAAAATTCAACTAAGCAACTTTCACTAACTCTTGACTCAGAAAATCACTTTTGAACTAATTCCCTTTAGTCTTATGTTAATTTTCCTTGGCTTCATAGAAAGTTCACTGAGAACTTCATCCTCCCCGTGTGGTAAGATCATATCTGGCCAGAACTGGTCCCTATCCATATTTTCCCACATGGGTCCGTAACTGACACCTCTTGATGTATGCAGAGTTCCTCATGTATGATCTCAACAGTTTTAGGGACGAGAAAGAAGTAGGTGGGTAGCGAGGTCTGGGAGGGGGGGAGGTGAGGGGGGCTCAGCTCTTACACCCCACCACCCTTGTCTACGCCAGTGGATCCAACGTAATAATATTAACAATTTATTTAATTTACTCTATATTTCACAGTAAATGTCTACGTGTTTCAACATCCTTTTGTCTCTCTCTATCAGCCGCCCAGGGGAAATCTTCTCAAAGGACAAGGGTGGAGAGAAGAGGGACGATTGCATCACGTTACTCGAACGTTCCAGAAGAAAAGTCTTCGTAAACAACCCTGTTGGAAAACGGAGATGAAGACACTCGCGTAGGTCACCGAGCGGTCAGGACCTGCGTCCGTCAATAGAATTTCTTTCCACCAAATCCGAGTCGGGACTGTAAATATTCCTCACCGGTCACTAGATTGGAATACTCTCTCTCTCCAATCCTATTTTAATAATCACAGTTCTCTAATAAGATAAATAGCAGCACGTGGGATAACGGATTGCAAATTTACCCGGTTCAATACAGCCAAGGCGATAAATAAATAATTGATTAAATTCACCTAAGTGATTTCAATTAAAGCCTGACAACAAATCACATCATCATAATATCATTACGCATGAATAGTGAACAAAACAACAGGCTGGTACCGAAACGTGATCAATAATATTACAAAAGTAATACTAATACTATTGTAAAATGTCACACGGTAGTTGTTGACCACGAAAAAATATTTGTGTATTTCCTAAAAGGCTATTCTCAGGAATGTATTGTAAATTACCCGCATTGGTGGTCGCATGGTCTAAAATGTAACGCTCGTGTTTGAGTGTTTAGCGATGATAGAGAGAACGGTACTCGGATCCTGGTTGGTTATGCTGAGGGTAGTTTTTACTGAACAGTTTTCCACTTTATTTTCACGAATATGTGGGTGCATTCCTATTCCACTACTATCATTAATATATAAAAAAAACTACGGTAGAAGGAGAGGTGACAGCTAGGAAAAATTACCATGTATCCATCCGCCAAACCATATGACCTACAAGACCAAATGTTTTGTTACTTTTGGCAGTCAAAACTTTAACAATAAACAATTAGTTTTTTACTATGTATTTTTTTCTAATTGTTTTTACATTATTGAAACATGAACTTATGAAATAACCGTTTGAATGTGGTTGGGTTTGTTTTTTGTGTGTGTAAAGTGCGTCTTCAAATGCTTTTCAAACGAGAACTTCTACAGGGCTGCGTTCTCTTAATAAATAAACCAAAACAAGTGTGGTTTATGACGTCATACATACTGTATTAGATTGTGTTCATGCGCTGTTTATATAATAAAAAGTTTTATTTTGAAACTAATATTTTGTATAGCTCTTTCTTTAAGTCATAAAAACATTTATTTAGTTTTGTGGCCAGTTGTAACACGATACAAGTGTGAATATAATACTTATTAATTAGCCATTTCATGTACTACAATAACTCTTTTTGCCACAACGTAAAGCAAAACACCTAACATTTTTATTAATGTATTTAATTCCTACAATGAGTTACGAAATACCAATTATACAGTAGGCTAATCCTGAGGGAAGTATTGTTTGATAACACTTTTTATTGATAATATAATAGGCTATTATTAAGAAGATAACATCCTTCTTTCAACCTCGGTACTCAGTATTACCACATGACAGGCGCAGCAAGATGGGAACCAAAAGTCATCTTGAGTAGGGGAACCGTCTCCTTCCAATGACAACATCTTGCGGATGACATATTTTTGACGGCATGATGTGACATAGCCGATAGGGAATCCCTGTGTCATGGAACATGGGCTATATGTTAATATTATCTCCACAGAGGTTAACATTAGTGACTTTCAGCCATTGTTGGCAATAAAGTACCTTCCGACAGTTGTCTCCCTCCTACCATAGATCGGGTATATTTGTGTTTAACACAAACAGGTACTATGACGTGGTGAAAAAAGAGCTTAATTTAAGTGGTGAAGGTGGTAAAGTTTAAAGGAAGTACACTCGTACTAACCTAGAGAGAGGGTGTAAAAACCAAAGTGAATCACTAACTATCCTTCAATGCACGCAGCCAGGCTTAGAAACCTGATTTACCAATTAACGGTGGCCTTGTGTAATACGAGTCTAACGCCTTAAACCCCACGGCTACCAGTGTGGGTTTATGTCTTAAAATTCGTTTCTACTGTTCTTATAAGTTGTTTGGAAACTGTTCAAAACTTTATCTCTTTGAGTTGTTCATGAAAATAAACTTTAGAAACCTTCATGAAAGCATGGAAATAAAAAAATATTGTTAGAAATCAGTCAAATGAAATAAATAAAATAATTGATTATAAATATAATAAGAAACCATTTTAAATTTCATCATGTTTTATTGTGTTTGTAATTTCAAGGGTGCTTCAACTTTAACATACAATTTAGGTGGACTGGGTATAACTAGCTCAAGACAGGGATAGGTGGCCTGGATAGATCTAGCTCAAGATAAGGATAGGGGGCATGGATAGATCTAGCTCAAGATAAGGATTGGTGGACTGGATAGAGCTAGCTCAAGATAAGGATTGGTGGACTGGATAGAGCTAGCTCAAGATAAGGATTGGTCAACTGGATAGAGCTAGCTCAAAACAGGAATAGGTCAGCTGGATAGATCTAGCTCAAGATAGGGATTGGTCAACTGGATAGAACTAGCTCAAAACAGGAATAGGTCGGCTGGATAGATCTAGCTCAAGATAGGGATTGGGGGCTTACTTTTGTAAGTGCAGTAATGAAATTTCGAGTGTCTAATGGTATAGAGTGTCACATTGGCCACATGGTGGTTATAACAAAGTATTCTCATGTGTTTCAGTTTTGTTCAACGAGGTCAACACCAGCACGGAGTCATTGGAGGAGACAAGCAGGTAACAAATACCGCTCATTAGTCAATATTAGCCAACTTGAATTTAGCTCAGTTTTTATTTCAATGCGTAGCACCAGTGGGCGCATATGAATATTAATTTTGCATGAAAAATATTAAAAATGATCAAGTAAAAGAGTTTGGATTGAAGTTGTAGACTCAAAATAACAAATAAAATGATTCAATATAAGGAAAAAACAGGTAATAATGTTTTTGAAGAAAGTAATTAACCTTGAAGTATATATTTGGACATAATTTTATTTTATATTATATTTATTCATGGAAGAAAACATCGTTCTATAATTAAGTATATATTTAAGGTGAAGCTTGTCTGATGAAAGGTCATAGTTACGGCCTGTATATAAATCATATTCAATAGGCCTATGTATGTTATACTAACATACAGTGTAATTTTTAACATTTATCTCAAATTAAATATGGAGATGAGTCTCATTTGCTGACACACTCCCCCACTTCATAGCGCTCCATCTAATATTGTTATTTGGTGGAAAGGCTCAACATTTTAAAACAAACATTATTGGAGGCCTTCCATAATATTTTAATTGTTGTATGCACAATTTTAATAAAATTGATGACATACCGTTAACATTGTCTATTCAGCCTTGAAAATTTTGTTGAATTATCTTTAAAAAAATATTTATTTTAAAACTAAGAACAGTTTTTACAGAGAAAACAAAACATATCCCTCAAAAGAATGTTCAAAATTGGTAGGCACAGTTTCAAGATATTATGGTCCCAAGATATGTTTTGAAATGTGTGTTATGAGCATCGTATTCAGGTGCAAGATTTTGTTTCTCTCTTAAAGTTCTAAACTCTTTTTCACTAAATATTAAAAATAAAATAAAATATAGTTACTAGCTCTTTTTACTAATTTTCCTGAAATTGGTTGAACTAATATGTTAACTGATGTTATCTTTAACCCCACACTAGAATGCGTTTCTCTACAGTCTCAATCATGGATATGGTGTTAGGTGTCAGGCTCACAACATATCACAACATACTATCACTTGAAGAGGAGGTTACGTCTCAAATTTCGGCTGGGTGTACTTGGCATACTACCTACCTCCTATAATCTTATTTCTTAGATTACGCCATTAATAACAGTGCTGTTAAACACATTGCTACTAATAAAATTTAAAAATTTCAATGAAAGTAAATAAAGTTATTACTGGTATGCTTATAGTATTTTTGATTCAGTAATACAAAATGTACACTCCATTCACCCTGAAGGGAAGCAGTCTCCCCTTGACTAGTTACACTATGGGCCTATTTTATAAGCTACGTCATAGTGGAAGTGTACAAGGTAAGCATGCTACCTTTCATGTTAAGCGGAGTGTACAAACCTAATTTAAAATGCTCCTTATGTTCTTGGATAAGAAGTTGATACAAAACATTTGGTGGTGATGGTTTCTTGAAAATAACGGAGCTAAGCTTATATTATGGCTGCAGACATTTTGCATGAATTCACTTTGTTATGAGCGAGTAAATGAACAGAAAATATAGAAATGTACAGGGTATAAATCTATTGCTAGAACTTATCAATAATCAAAGAAAGACAGATAACATAGAACATGTATTGTTCGTCTAAGTTATTTGGATATATTTCGAGATATTTGCATGGTTTTGGAGACTTTTCACCTGAACAAAACAACTAACTGCATAGCTTTTTAATTAATACTGACTGGGAAGGCTACTTAAATAAAAGTATATATATGTGTGTGGACCATGTAAACAACACACTAAAAGATCATGCATCAAATTATATTTATTGAAAGAAAATGTTCATATTTTTTTTAGGATATGGTTGGCCAGCACAAGATCCACAATTTCAAAACGCACAGCAAAATGTAAATAGCAACAGTCCTCAAGGAGTTGACATCAGAAGTGAATATGCGTATCATAATTCACCAAACAGGCCTGTTCAAGAGTTTTCCCAAAATGAAAACGGTTTCTTATTGCCATCCCGACCGCAGCCACACCATATGTCTCCTAGCACTAATCAGGTTCCAGATAGGCAAACAACCTTTGAAGGAACATCACAATACAGAATGAATTCTGCAGTGCAACACTCAAACACCGGCAGAAACACCGAAACACGGTGCTCAGGACATGTCAATGACCATATAAACAAGGTGGTGGAGAGTGTTCAGAATTCCCGAGCATCAAGACAGACAAACTTTAGAAACGGTGGTTCCATTGCAGAACAAGACACACCATCGCTAGGGTCGACGCGATCGGTCGACGACTGTAGCCCCGAACGAAACATTGCCCAGAGACAGGCCGAAAAGGTGCCTACGAGTATCCAAACAGAACAGCAGCAACGGACACCCTCGTTTCCACCAAGATCACGATTGCCAACCCATGATCGCCAACATGAGTCGCATAGAAGTCGCAATAACTCACAGGATCAACACAGCAGTAGTGAGTCGTACAACCATAGGATTGAGCATTCGACAAGAGCTGTGCCTAGTAACGTATCTCAAGGTGAAATATATTAGAGAATGTTGGTGTGGTTGTGTAAATTGCATTGATTTATTGATTGCAGGCCAGAAAATGTTTGTGTCTCACCCTCTACTCATTGATATTCTATACACAGCCTTGCCTTTTGCTAGTCAAGATTATATATGTGTTAGTAACGCACTTGACAAAGTTATAGGGTATTTTAATCCACCATGTTTCTCTACCTGTTCGAGCTGTAGGAATTTTAAATGGTAGATATGTGGAAGGTAGAATTTAGAGGAAGTGTATGGACTTGGAGGCCATGCAGGATAAACCGATACACCTATGTTGGATTCAATCCCCAACCCCCGACCTCTCCATCACAGGCAAACAAGATTATATAAGCTTTACATTTAGTTTGTGTGTGAACACCAAAGTTTTACTTTTCATCCATTACAGTTTCCAGCCTGTGGCCTGCATCAGTTATTTATTCAAGCTGTATACGAGTATTTTCCACCACCGGCTTGCTAGGCCTGTCATAGCTTCTTATGTCTTATAATCTAACTTAAGACTAGGACAGGCACAACATACAGTCCCCAGCCATAAATTTATAAATGTGAAAGGGTAAACCCACATTTTACAAATGATAAATTTTCGGCCATGCCAGGAATCAAACCCGGGACCCTTGAATCAGTAGACAAACATGTTTACTGACTGAGATAATGATCACCAATGTGGGTAGTTATATTATAAAACCAATTACATAAAATTAATGGGTTGCCTGCTGACTGGTTTTACATTGTCGCTACTACCGGGAGCAAAGTTGACAAATTACACCAAAACTATACTGGCAGCTTAAAAGCGAATGGTCTAAGGCATCACTCTCACAATAGACTGGACTATCAATTATGGGGAGATCAAGGTTAAAATCCCGGTCGGGTCTACTGAGTTTTTTTTTCCAAAATGGCTTTCCATTCTCCTTCTGCGCAAATGTGGGTACACTTGCCTTCCTAATCCCTAAAACCATTAGCGTAATTAGTATACAAGTGTATAACCCGAAAGAGCCATAAGACGTGGTGCTAAAAGAAATAATAATTTTTCATTTCTAAAATGAATGTTAGACTCTCTCATCTGGCTTTATATTTTTGTTTTTAATTTGTTTTATATTTATTCAGCTGTGTTAATATTTTAATTTCATAAACGATTTTAACCATTTTTTATTCAATTTTTTGTTCTGTATTGTATTTCAAATCTATCCTTACATCTTTGTACAATTATTTTTCATCATTCTTACACTTTGTGACCCAATAAATTTCAATTTCCCTTTTCAAGACTGGTCTTATCTTAAATAACGATCCTTATTTATAAACTTTTTAGAATGTTTTCTAAAATGTTATACTAATAAGAAAGTAAAATGTTATTAATGCTAAACACAAATATAGATATGGTACTTTCATAATCTTTCTTTCCAATCATAGCCCCATC
The DNA here is from genome assembly GCA_902151445.1 of Timema monikensis. NCBI lineage: Eukaryota > Metazoa > Arthropoda > Insecta > Phasmatodea > Timematidae > Timema > Timema monikensis. The sequence continues at coordinate 122,316 of CABFVZ010001632.1, read as the reverse complement.
ATGTGTTCTGTAACCATCACTTTTGATAAATTATCTTAAATATGATAGCTATAGTACAGATATGACTAATTTTTGTAAATCTTTACAAAAGTGTATTAATTTTGACTTGTAAAAAGTTGTATGGTGATACACCTTTAGATAAGTCTGTGCGCACAGCTCTGCCCTTTCTTCATGAATCTTGTTATTGTGCTCAGGTCCACCAAGGCTGGATGAAGGAATCATATTCCCCGACTCTAAACAATTCATACCAAATGTGGCCAATGGGGAACCCTCCTGCGCTAATGGGACCACATTCTGTGTGAACCTAGATGATTATCCCAGGTAAAATGGTTTCTCTTGTTCAAATTCATATGCAGTTTCATTAAAAGGTTATGTTTTGGTTTGTGTGAACGATATGTAATGGTACGTTTATTGTAAACTTTGTATTATTAGGCCTATACTCAGGTAAAATATTAACCTTAAGACTTCCATGAGGATGAACTTTGAGGTAATTCTTCACCATTCACCTGGAGAGAGGGTGTAAAAGCATATAGGTAGGAGAGAGGCAAACACCTCTAGTGCAACTGCTCAAAATGTCAATCTTGGCCTCTTAAGGTGTCAGCCATAAACTACGCAATGCTTTTTTTCTTACCTTTTTAGCCCTCCCATGTAACACCATGTAGACATTTAGCATAGCCCCCCCCCCACCTGTGTTACATAGCTTTTATCACCAAGAATGAATGACATTTTTACATAGGGAAGTTGTGTGATACTAAAGGAGAGATTCAGATTTAATACTTCTTAAAATCCATTTAAAATCCTGATTATAAATTATTTCAGACTATTAATATTTATACATGCATAAATACGTTGAGCGCTAATTCCTCAGGTTCATGAGGGAAAACCTCTGCTATATTATGTTATGGATGCCAGGTTCGTGATCTGAGTAAGAGCCAGATGCACTTCTGTGTACTGAGTAGGATGGCCCTTTTCTGTAGTGGCGCTACATGATGAGTGCCTACATCCGATGTTTGACGTTGGGGGAAGACATCTTTCTTAATATTGCGTATTTTTTATAGTCATATTATCATCATATAAAGAGTTATTTAGACAATTCTAGGCATACAACTATTCTGAATTATATTTGGGACTAATCTACAATTTTACTTTAGTTAACTTATCAATTCCTAGACTCATGTTTCCGTCAAACATTGATCCTGGATCCTGGCTTCACTCTCGAAAAAGACTAGATGGCCATTGAGGTGGAGATCGGGGTTCGAATACTTGTCGGGTGTACTCGGAGTGGCTTTTCCTAAATGGTTTTATACGCTCTCTCCATGTTAATGAGAATAGATTACCTCTAAAATTCTACCTTATTCATTTCACTCCATTAGATAAATATAATAAAAAATAACTAGAATAACTACAATTTTACTATATCACCCTACAAAATGTATACTAAAAAGGTAGAATTTTAAAGAAAATCTACCAGCATTTGCATGGAGAGAGAGCGGGAAACATTTTAGGAAAAGCAACCCTCAGTAGACCTGACTGGTAATCAAATCCCATCTCCCCAACATCAGCCGTCTAGTCTACTGATAGAATGACAATTTAGACAATGCGGCCACCGTAGCAGGTGTATAGTAGTTGCATTTATAAACATACACAGTAATTTATCAGAAGGGAAAAGGTATAGGCTTAAATACACCTACCTTTTGAAAATAATTAATGATATTTGAATCTTTACTTTTCATAACACGCTGCTGGTACACAGAAATAACACTGTTGATGGAATCCTCAAACTTGCCTTGAGATAAATTATGTACTTTAGCTTCTTTCCATTTCACTACATCTTTTTGAGACTCTTCCACTATTTTTTTTTTCCCCCTGTATATCGCTTTTTATATGCAAGCAATGAACAAGTCTTCTCTTTTTGAAGAAATTATTTTTGTTTTTGTACAAACACAAGCGATTATTCAGGGCCTATGTAAAAGAAGGTGCAGTAAGAATCTAAATTATACTTATAAATTAAGACCGCATTGACTGACAGCTGCTATCCAACTTAAAGCACATGAGGGGGTCAGTAGATTGGACAAATTTAAACAAGTGTGGTGAGTATAAACATGTCACTGTCATGCACATGAAAATGTGTTTTTGAATGTGCTTGATGTTCATAGTCTCAGACAGACAATAACAGCTAAGCACATTCGAAATATTTATAGGCAAAAAGTAAGTGCTAAGCTTACATTTTCTACGCCACAGATATTTGAAAGTTATCTATAAGTATGTTTATCAGAGGCGAAAACATGAATAATATTATTTTTGAACATTAGAATTTGAGTATAAGATCTGTATTAAATAACACTTTGATGTACCCCCCCACCCCCAAAGCATTACATGTTTTATGGATGACCCCTAAGTCAAAATCAAATATAGAGCTGTATACACTCTACTGGTCTTGTAAACTAACATTTTATAGCATAATGATTTTATCTTTTACAGTGAATTTATCAATGTTACATATGTTAAATAATTAAACTACTTAGGATGTAATCTTGTTATATTATAAGAACATCAATATAATTTAAACAATAAACTATATTAATTTCATGGAACCCGCCTCGGTGGCGTAGTTGGCTAACACGCTTGTCGTGTTTAGCTCGACTGCTGAGGATGGGGAGATCGAGGTTTGAATCTCGGTCGGGTGAACTGGGGGTGGTTTTTACTAAATGGTTTTCCACTCTCCCTCCACGCAAATGCGGGTTCACTTCCTTTAATTAAACCTTCCTAATTCCTAATCCTTTAGCGTAATTAGTACTTAAAGCGTATAACCCGAATGGGTAGTAAGACGCGGTGCTAAATATTATTATTATTATTAATTTAATGAAAATGTTTCTTTTCTTTTCAGTGCTCATCTTAAAAAAATTCTAAAGAAGGAGGCAAAAGTCTACAAAGAATTATTTGGAAATGATGTGGTTAGTACAATAATTCAGTGGAGGGGAGGTGTGATGTGTGTAGAGCTTGTTATAACTCATTTATCATGTGAAAGACCTCATGCTCTGCTCTTGATACAACCTCACATGGAACTGTTTATATCTATACTGGCCAGATACAGTTTGTACAAGGACTGTATACCCTGGCAACACTCCTGAATGCAGACAATTTTAATGGTTCAAACTTTATCCTTTCTTAAGTATGTTTTGTTAAAAACCGCATCAATGGGCACATAGAATAAACTTCAACCTCATCAAGTCTGGTTTGCCGGTGACGAGAAGGTTTGAATTCAGGTCTGGTGTACTGAGGGTGGTTTACCACTCTGCCTCCAAACACATGAGCTTACACTCACCTCTAATCCATTAGTGTAATATTGTAGTGCATAACTAGACTTATTAGCAAGAAATTGTGCAAAATAAAATTAATTCACAATTTGTAAACTTTTAAATGCAGTCCCACATAAGCTTAATAAAGGTTTCCTGGAAGAAAATTAATTTGCTGCATTCAAACTTTTTTTTTTACATTTATAATATAGCGTGAAAAGAAGTATTTTACTTAAAAGTGGTACTAAATATTCATGTAATTTATCCATCTATAGAAAAAAACTATTATCACATTTTAAGAATGCAAAAATAATGATGGAAGCTGAAAAGCTTTTAAAAATGTATTCCTGACAATACTGTTATTCGATTTCAGTTCTCTGACCAGCTAGACCCTGTAGAGGATATCAAGATGAGGTTCGGAGAAGAGCAAGAACTCTGTCGCTATCGGGTGAGAAGTATTAAAATTTAAAATATGGTCTTAGAGGTGCCAACTTATAGAGTGTGGGCAAATTGCAATATTTAAGTGGAAATTAGGAAAAGAGAAGTCGGGAAATCCATGCCATTAATGGGTCTGTAAGTAGTTGACAACTCACCTGCTGTCCATGAATGTAAATCTCAGAATATACAAAACAATAATTTTACCGGTTGTTCTCTATGAAACATCGTCTCTTATGAGACGAAAATAAATTTAGAGTGTTTGAATCAAGGTGAAGATATTGGGGAGTGAAGGAGGTTACATTTTGATGAGATGCATGCATACCCTGTACTCATCACAACACATTGTTGGAATAATCAAGTCTCATATATTATCAGTGGGCAGTACACGCAAGGCGAATGGGAGATTCTAGAACCTTATTCAGAATACTGGCTGTCAAACCAAATGGAAAGAGACCATTGGGAAGACCTAGACATAGATGGGAGGATAACATTAAAATGGACCTGAAAGAGAAAGGGTGTAATGAGGTGGACTGGCTATAACTAGCTCAGGATAGGGGTGGGGTGTAATGAGGTGGACTAGATATAGATAGCTAGCTCAAGATAGGGATAGGGTGAATGAGGTGGACTAGATATAACTAGTTCAAGATAGGGATAGGGTGTAGTGAGGTGGACTGGATATAACTAGTTCAAGATAGGGATAGGGTGTAGTGAGGTGGACTGGATATAACTAGTTCAAGATAGGGATAGGTGAAACATGCTTTTGAAAGTGCGCCAATGAACTTTTGGGTTACAAATGTCATAGAGCAAGTAAGTAAGCATGGAAGACATCTAAATAAAAATAAAAGAATCAGGCGAGGATATTCTAAATAACTTCTAGGGGCATCCAAATTCCAAATAAATTTTGGTGAGTACTTCTTAAAATATCTTTTAAAGGGATTCAATTTTCAAACATTTGACAAAGGAGACTTCTCCAAATAGCCTCTAGGAGTATTCAAATTTCAAAAATATAGGGAGGAACCTTATTTTAAATAGCCTTTATAAGATAATAATTTTTAAAAAATTCCCCATTAGGTTAGCTACAAATAGCTTCTAGGAGCATCCAGTTTTTTAACATCAACTGGGAGAGGAGGGTAGAAAGTACCCCTTTACCTCTCACAAGTAAAATTCCACCACTATTGTATAAAATAACTTATTTCTTAGTGTTTAGTAGTAAGTCATAATATAATGTCATTAACTTACTATTTAAACCTCCTTACCCACAAATAAGACTCTCCATATGACCATGTAAGTAATATTTTAAGAGAGGTTTGTTATTTCCAAATATAAATATCTCAAAATGAAGATACTATAAAAAGTTTTATGCCATAAACAACCTTACATTTTGACAAATGGAGCCATTGTTATTATGGCCACAAAATAAGATTGTAAGCTATTTGAGGAGTATCTTTGACGTTTAAAATATCAGAGCTGAATTGTCAACAGTAATATTACATTTTTACATTTTTTAGATTATTTTTTTTCAGGAAGGTCGTGCCCTTTAGTTATACCTATTCCTATGGCTCTGCCATAGCTGGTGCTTAAAATAGTTATCTTTGCTTAATTATATGAATTTCTTGTGTCATAGTTTTTTATTCATTAATTCCTGTAGAAGCTATTAGCAGGTAATCATAACATGGTTCTATAACAAGCACAGTGACCCAATCACCGATTTAGTACCTATGTAATTAATTTCACATTGATACATTTTAGGCCCTTGTTGGGATTTAAACTCGGAACTCTTGGGTCACAAGGTATCTACAGCACTATCCCATGAATTAAGGTGACACTACTGCTGTAAGTTATTTGTTTTGGACAAAACTTTGTAAGAATAAAAGTTGCGATGCCACTCCACTATCAAATGTTAGACCATTGGGTGTCTCTAGAAACTATTTAGGGGTTGTTTTCAGTTTGGTACACAGTCCAAACTATACTTCTACCAAATTAACATACTCAAGTGGCATAACAACTTATATCAAATATTTTGCTTATAAGCTAGAGGTAAATTAAATCTTATAATTTGGTTGCATACAAAAAATGGCATTATGTAATGATCCAAAGAATTTAGGGCGAGTATAATGTACTCATATAACTCCCTGACCCTTAGCCAATAGAGAACAGAAATGTGCTCATGTGACAGATTCCAAACCAATCACAAGGTTTCACTGCTCAGAGCTGGTTGAAATATTTAGTATTTTGTCTGTTCTGCACCTTGTAAATATGCATTCAAGAAACACTCTACACAAATATAATTGTATTCCAGGAGTGCAATGTGATATTATCAAGAAACACAGCAAATTTAATGGTGATACAAACCTAAAACATCTGTTAATCTCCTCAAAAATCAACACTTGTTTGCCATCAGATGTTTCTAGTTGACAGTGCAGAGCATCATGGGTCCATACAATTGTAATGATTGCCATCGCTCTGCTCGCTATTTTTAGCAAACATGTGAATAAATCTTTATTTCACATTATGAAATAAATCGTCAGCCGAGAATGCAAGTGTTCTATGTCCAATTATTCACTTTTGTGTAAAAGAGCATTGAAGTTTGACTATGTGTATAAAACCAATGTTACTAGATGACAACTAGAGTTTGTATCTTCTTAAGAAATTATATAGTAGTCTCAATTTCACCGCAGGTGAATCATATAGATTTTATATAAAAGTAAACACCAAATATCTCAAATGTAACGATTTTGGAGATAGAACACTTGCATTCTCAGATGACGAAATGTCCTCTTATCTAGATGGTCACAAAAAAATGTATTATTAACATTTTTTCTGTTAAACACTGTCATTTCAGGAAGAAGTTGTTTTCCCTAAAGTGGGTATGACGAAAGACAAGAGATGGATGTTCATCGCCAACACCGAAGAAATTAAACAAGGGGTTCGGGTTGAAATTTGCGAGTAAGTTTTTTTTTCACACAATTTTTGTCAATGTCACGTTTTGGCTTTTTGGTTTCTTTTTTAGCACTTAACATCCCCTGGATTATTTATAATAATGTGATTTCCTAAATATATTGGACCAAAATATAAGGATGTACAAAGTTCACTTTTTTAATTTGAAGCAAAGTTGAGTCTAATGAGAGATTTCCAAAGTCAAACAAATGTTTGAATATTAAAAGAATGCTAGAAAAAATATTATGTGTCTCATAATTTATAAATTTAAGTATTATATATATATATATATTTTTTTTTCAAACACAATATATTTTGTCCCAAGCTAATATATTAAGTTACAACATGTAATTTTTTTTATTTTATTTTAGATTTTTGTCATATAAAAATTAATTTGTGATATACCCTCTGTCTACCCTTTAAGATAAGCTTACCTTAAATTATTCCACTATGGCAGGAGTCGACAACCTTTCAGTAATGTTGTGCCAAAGTAATATTGCTAAGCCTATCAGAGTGCCAACCAACCTAAGCACACCCAGATCGTTTATATTTTATATTAGTTAACTAGTACAACTATTAAAACAAATTTAAGTTGATCTTGTAAAATTTAAATGTGAAAACATGTTTCTAAATCTAATACATGAATAACTACTGATTCTTGAATATTTAATATTTTAATAGAAATCAGAATAAATTCTAAAGTTATAAAGTATTTAGCAAAATAAGTTCTGAGAACAGTATTCTGAAACCAATCAATTGAATTACTTAAACATAAAACACGTTATTAAAATTATTAGTCACATAAATAGTTTTAATCAAAGAGTTTTTACATTATTTTTTATTCAAACGACTCAGCGTACCACTCTTGGCACATGTGCTGTAGTTTGTCCAACTCTGCATTATGGTGTAGCTTATAAGATAGGGTCATAGTGTAATCTGTCAAGGTAAGACTGCTATCTTTCAGGGCTGACAGTGTGTTCATAAGAGCACAGGATGATACTAATTGAACACAAACTTATATTTTAATTTGTAAAGTTTAGTTTTTGTCGACGCTGGATTGTTTACTCTTGAACAGAAGTCGAAGCTGATAAATGTTCTAAGAGAAATCAAGTTTTTGATGCTGTTCCCCACACACAACTTTCTACAGTGAATTTAGAGCCACTTATTGGTAAAGAAACAGTGTTTTAGGCCATGACAAGGAGTTTGTAGTTAAAAAAACACTTGAAGGAAAGATTATAATATTTACTCGATCTCTATATAAGTTACTATATTAAAATTGATAATTTTGATAAAATAACTAATGCAATGTCAAAATAATAAATAAACTACTTTTGTTAGTGTTTTAAGCGTCATAGAAGATTGACATTGGGTTTCACCTACCTTTTCAACACTAGTGATATTTACATAAAAGAAATGGAAGTCTTCAAAAAATCCTCGAACTAAAAACCAATCAAAATCACTAAATTCAAGAATATATCAGGGGCAGCTTGTATGTTGTTACAGTTTAATTTGGTGGCAGGAACATAAATAAACTGTGTACTCCTTACAGTATATTTATGTTTGATATTTTTAAACATGTAGAACCTAAAAATATTTAACGACTTCTGTGAAGAGAAGTTATTTTATGACTCTCTTTTCTCTAGTTACACCAGGTATTGAGCCTGTAGTTTATAAATTAGCAGCCTTGTTCAAATATTCACATATTTTAAACTGTTTGTGCCCTAGGAAGCCCGACAACCCATGTTCCATGACACAGGGATTCCCTATCGGCTATGTCACATCATGCCGTCAAAAGTATGTCATCCGCAAGATGTTGTCGCTGGAAGGAGACGGTTCCCCTACTCAAGATGACTTTTGGTTCCCATCTTGTTGCGCCTGTCATGTGGTACTGAGTACCGAGGTTGAAAGCAGGATGTTGTCTTCTGGAGGTCCCAAGTTGGGCAAGTGAGGCAGTGAAGAGGGAACAAGTGTGGCTATGTCGAAAGAGCAGCATTGTTCATACAAACTCTGGAGCGTCATTGTTGACTTATTAATAAATATACACTATTTGGTATTAATATGTATCAACTACCACCAAGATAGTTTAATTTATAATTTGATTTCATATAGCAAAATAATGTATACACATTAAATTGTGACATGTAATATTTAATCCTGTTGATCAATACCTCACCACAAATTACAATGTTGGAGCAATCTTTCACTCTTTGAAAGTTAAATTTATTTTGTTTTGCACAATGTGTTAATGTTTTTCTGGGATGGAGTAAGAATGAGGAAGATAAAATTTAAGGGAATGTACCCATATTTGCTTGAAAGAGATAGTGGGAAAGTATTTAGAAAAAATACACCCTAGGCCAGGATCAAACTCACCAGCAAAATAGACCAGACAAGTCTTACGTTGAGTACCACAAGTTTTTGATTTACATCAATGTAAACTATGCAACTATAAAGGTGTGAACTAAACCTTTTGTCCTGGCATCAAGTATTTTAATATTATTTATTAATAAAAAAATTCTTGCTCCTACCCGGGCTTGAACCACAGTCCCCACAACAATGGATTGTATAATGCAAAGACTATAGATTCATATTTGAATTATGTCATGTAGTTGGTACTAAATCTTATCGGATAACAAACTTTGCAAATTAAATATGTCTGAAATAAAGTGCATTGAGCAAAAACAATTTGTAATAAATAAAATGATAGAATGTTAAAAAAACAGTAGAGCACAAATAACAGTAAACACACATACTTACAGTCACCTAGTAGTTATGCTAAACAGGATGTTGTCGCCTAACTACTGCTACTTCCTGAGGAAGATGCTATAATAGCATTGAAATATTGAAGTGTGTGTAAATTTGTGTTAGTGTGTTTACTGTTATTTGTGCTCTACCATTTTCCTAACTTTCTATCATTTTATTTATTACAAACTTCACAAATTGAAGTTGTGGCCTCGATCTTAGATTGTTCACAAATGGCACACGTGTTATGTTACGTTTAAAACTATCAGTGTATAATTTCTGAAATGTTGAATATCTAATATATTTAAAAAAAAAATGATAAGCATACACTTGCTGACAATTAGTTTCAAGTATTCGAGCTGCAATGAATATCCATAAGCTTGATAATAAGTACTGAGACATTAATTGTCACCAACCCCCAAGTCTTTTCATACTTTTATTTTCATTTATAAGTGGTGTAAAAAAACCGCCTAGTCACTCATGTAATGAGCCTGTGTACAGGTGTGTTTAGGAAGCAGGTATATAAGATGGGTCAGCTAGCAGGCTTAAGTCCACACTATACAAAAATGCACAAACAGGGCCAACTATTCCCAAAAACATTTACATTTCTGTTTCATGGTCAAGTTAAAACAATCATAATATTAAAAATATATGTTTTGTTTTCTTATTTTTTAATTAGTTATATAAGAGGGCAGACTTTTAGGCAGCCTATGTACTACAAAGTCAAATTAACTTAAAACACATCACATAAAAAAGATCTAATAACAATGAACTGTTTATAAATTTATTTTTTTTCTAGTAAAAGAAGTAAAACAAAATCTCAACCAGTTTCATGTTATCTTTCAAAAGTAAAAAGTTATTCCTCAGCCCCTCGTACACAATCTATAATTCTGCATTTAGAGAGACGGATGAATTAGCCACGGTTGGCCAGTGTGCAAAGAAAACCTGTTTTATGATGAATGCTGTGCGATTTGAGGAAAAAATAAGATTTAAAGATTTTAATGCAATCATTTTGGTCCTGTAGCTATTTGTAAAATACATTAGTAATATTAACTATTTGTTTACACCCCATGAAATAAAATAAAGCTACTGTAATCTGTGTGTACAGGTATTTATGGACTTTAATGTTTCTCCTTATTCCGTACCACATACCTATAATATCAAATAAGTCCACTTTTTAAATTCGAAACAAAGCTGAATCAAAGTTTGAATATATTTTATTTATTGTTGAATGATTGAAAATATATTGTGCTTATTTATATAAATAAATCATTTATAAAACTTATGTGTACAATTGTTTGTACTCATTAGAAGCTGACAAAATCAAGTTATTATCACAACATACAATTCAATTTATTTCCTATAAATAAGTTGTTGTTTTAAATGGCTACCTACGTCTTGGTTTCGAGTGTTATTTACCAAGTGGTTCTGAACAACCTGAAGGTTGAGTTGTGTTTCATTAACAAGGTTGTTTATTGGGGTAGATTTGACATAACAGCTGGTAGGTTAGTACATGTACTGTGAATCAATGGAGAATACCTAGGAGTATGTAGCCTAGATCAGACGACCCAGACACTCAACCTCCAGGTTAAAATGGTTGCGCTCCTTTTGGCCGCTTGAGTCCTTCAACATTAGCATCGCTGTGGTTAGTCCTATCATCACCCAGCAGTGACACTAGCAAAGCCCAGTGTTGAAGGACTCAAGCTATCAAAAGGAGTGCAGCGAAACCCCTGTAAGATTGAGAGTTTGTTTCTTACTTGTCTGTGGCCTAGATCAAATTGTGCCGTATTTATTTTATTTATAATTTTCCATGTTTTTTTACCTTCCACAAATTATAAAAAATATGAAAAGAATAAGACTTGTTATAAGGAGAATTAATGTTAATGTGTGATAATCTTGTTTTATGGTTTTACATATCTGTAATAAATGCCACTTACTGATTTCTAACCATTAATTGCTATCCATCATTTTGATATAATATATCATAGGTCCATACCCATCGTTAAAAAATCCAGCATGTTTTATAATTGGTACACAATTCTAACTTAAATGATTGAAAGTAAAATATTTAGTTCACCAAGAAAAGTAATAGAAAACCTCATTTTATTATTGTCTCGGTCATAAACCCTCTTAATCAGGTGCTTTGATCATAAACATTAATCCATTAGGTATGTTTTCTAGGTTCACCTCGTATCAATGTTTAAGATCAAGACAATACCAGAGCCCGGTTTGGTACCGCTTTTCTCGGCCAGATTAAACACTGGTTACGACCACTGAGCTGAGTATGTGTGCTCCAATTTCAAAACAGCTTTTCTTCTTATGTTAGATTTAAAAGAGTATAACTTTATAGTAAATGGATTTTAGGTTTTTGTAAATTAAAATAGCTAGAAATACTTGACAGTAAGTAGGTACTTAAAAACCGTTTAGTTATGGATAAAAAAAAAGTACTATAGTATGATCGAGGCCTATTTAATATTACATACATACTTCATGTTTTCTTAAGGATATTTTTGGGAAGAAAGATTTAGCTTGACATGGTGTGTAAATATTAGGACTAGTCAAAATAAGCACCAATCTTGACTAAGAATAAAATTAAATAACCCATTTTTCGTCGATTTGGCTGTAAGATCTACTCAACCCCACTCACAATTTTTGTTTGAGAAAAACATCTCTTAATCATGTTTGTGCTCCAGCTTGGTCAGAACCACTTGGTTGAAAACACTCGGTACCAAGACGTAACCAAGTCAATTGCAAAAACTCTCCTAATTTAACCACTAGACACACACATTATGGTAATTTTGTACTGTACACTCCAATTACAGTGAAAACTTAAAGCAGCAATTCTCAAACTGTATGCCGCGACACCTTGGGGGATATTTTAAAAAGATAGTTTTCAGTGCTTAGAAGTGCTCATTAGTAGGTAATTGTGGTTATTTAATAACAAAATCCTTTTTATTATGTGTCATTGTTCAATGGCCTCTTAGCTGTTATTTAAAAAAAAAGTTACTTGAGCCTAACAGAACTGTTAGATATTTTCTTGCTCTAGGGACGCGTCTTATCTTGACACGCTTCACTATGATCCTATCTTATAAGCTGCACCATTAATTGTCAAAATTGGCATCTTTTTTCAAAGCAAAGTTTAAGCCATTTAAAGATTTTGAAGCCTCACACACCCTGACTTTTAATATATTCCACCTCTCCCCTTCCATTTTCACCCCTCGTTGGTTTTCTTGTCTTCATATGCTTGAATGGAACAGTGAGTTGGGCTGTATTAATATATAGCCAAGTAAGTACAGGGATTATTTGGCATCATTGGGGAATTACAATGGCAGTATTTATTTTAATAACGCATTATAAATAAAATAAACACATCCCTTGAATAATACAGCATGCCAGATAAGACCAATAAGTAGTTTAATAATATTCGGTAAAATTTGTCACTATCCAGCATGTCACTGAATGTAGAGCAACATGGTATCTGTCAATGAAATAAAAAAATGTCACATTTTGAATCAATTTAATTTTTTTAAGAACATAATCGGTGTTTTAGGTGTTATAAATTGTTCAAGACTCCAATAAATGTACTTAAACATTGAAAATGAATACAAAATACATTATTAACAATAGTATTAAGGAGAAGGAGAAGAGTTTGGCACAAAGGTGACATCTTCTTCCTTTCTTCTGTCTTCTATAGTAGAAGTAGTCACACACACATTTTAACACAAATATAATTATATTTCTCCTTTTTATTATGTGTCATTGTTCAATGGCCTCTTAGCTGTTATTTAAAAAAAAAGTTACTTGAGCCTAACAGAACTGTTAGATATTTTCTTGCTCTAGGGACGCGTCTTATCTTGACACGCTTCACTATGATCCTATCTTATAAGCTGCACCATTAATTGTCAAAATTGGCATCTTTTTTCAAAGCAAAGTTTAAGCCATTTAAAGATTTTGAAGCCTCACACACCCTGACTTTTAATATATTCCACCTCTCCCCTTCCATTTTCACCCCTCGTTGGTTTTCTTGTCTTCATATGCTTGAATGGAACAGTGAGTTGGGCTGTATTAATATATAGCCAAGTAAGTACAGGGATTATTTGGCATCATTGGGGAATTACAATGGCAGTATTTATTTTAATAACGCATTATAAATAAAATAAACACATCCCTTGAATAATACAGCATGCCAGATAAGACCAATAAGTAGTTTAATAATATTCGGTAAAATTTGTCACTATCCAGCATGTCACTGAATGTAGAGCAACATGGTATCTGTCAATGAAATAAAAAAATGTCACATTTTGAATCAATTTAATTTTTTTAAGAACATAATCGGTGTTTTAGGTGTTATAAATTGTTCAAGACTCCAATAAATGTACTTAAACATTGAAAATGAATACAAAATACATTATTAACAATAGTATTAAGGAGAAGGAGAAGAGTTTGGCACAAAGGTGACATCTTCTTCCTTTCTTCTGTCTTCTATAGTAGAAGTAGTCACACACACATTTTAACACAAATATAATTATATTTCAGTATTGCTGCCTTTAACAAACACAAAGTTTACTCTCTCTTCTCTCTCAGTCTTTGATAAAGGCAACAATGCCAAAATATTATTTTATTTGTGTTAAAATGTGTGTGTGTGACTACTTCTACTATAGAAGACAGAATATGTCACCTTTGTGCATTGGATTCTTCCCACATTTTTCCTCTTTCTTTAGGTGGGCTTTCTTCATCAAATTTACTTTTAGTAGTTTATTTATCCTTTTTCTTTAGTTTTATCAATTTGCTTTATTAAAAAATTATTTAGCCATTGGACCACCTCCTTTTTAAAAAATATTGGTTGTTGATTAAATCCAATAAAATATTACAAAATATGCGTTTATAATATTGTAATTAGACATATATAAGTATTTTGGAAATAAATTTATAAACTCTTACAATACCAATTTTATAATATTTTTTAAATGTTATATAAATTACTTCAAAATATATAATAGCTCAATTTATGTGAATCTGACTTATGGGTTTAATTAAGTATTCAAAAGGTAAGATGTTTTAATGTAAACTATTAAACAACATTTAATCAATATGCATATGTAAAAAAAATTGTTATTTGATTTGGAGAATATTGTATATCTTGCCATTACCAAATGTTATAAATGTTGCTGAGAAATAAATAAAACATTAAACACAAGGTATTTAAATGGATAATTTCACAGCTAGTTCATAGAATTGATTTCCAAGACCACCAAGATATTAATTGTTGTTATATTTGGAAGAAGGTACAGAAAGTTGTTTTTCACATACTCCTGATGAGTTTTAACAGAATGAAAATTAGATCAAGGGATTTCTTCCCGAGGCAACCATTACCTCTTTGTCCATTGGCAGCAGTGTAAAGTGTGAACTGTGTTCTCTTTGTAAAAGCCATAATGTGTTTGTTTTCTTTTGTTTTTAGCCACCTTTACCTTCTTCATAATATGACCAAATACCTCAAAACCAAAAATGAGTTCATTAAAGAGATGTAAGATATTACGATGAATTTAATATCCAAGGTGTTATATTTGTTAATTTAAATAATATGATAACTAGATGCAGCTATAACCATAATTAACTAAGATAATAGCTTGGCTATTTAATCCATCATTATATGTGCATTTGTACAGTTGGTAGCATGAAGCCCTCCCAAGTCAAAGGTGGATGCTTTATCTGATAGCTTGTAATCTTTTATTATTATTATTATTATTATTATTATTTAGCACCGCGTCTTACTACCCGTTCAGGTTATACGCAAGCTTGTAATCTTAAATGATCATTATGCAGCTAACGATTTCCACACAGACTGCCTTAAAATATGATTGAAGAATTACCCTTGGAAAGGGTCTACTCCTGAAGAGCTCAGTGGTTAGAGCATTGGCGTACTAAGCAAAAGGTCCTGGGTTCAATTCTCATGTCCACGGGTCAATATCAAATAATATGATACAAGATAATATTAAATTTTAAAAAATAAAAAGAGCTAATTGAATGTAACTTTTCTGAAATCAAATTAAAAATTCTGAAATTGCATGCTATCTGGACTCAAGATTCAAACAAACGGCCCTTAAAAGAAAGGGGTAGTGTTCTACTCTCAGACATACCTGGCGTGGATGTCTCATTTTGAAAAACAATAATCCACCAAAAATTCAGTAATAAAGATTCTCAAATTTTGAATCCAAATCTCAAACATACGGGAAAAGAGATACTTTCCCACATTGATAGTTGTGTCTTATCTTGTCTAACCCTGATTTTGTTCACCTCAATTCTTTATTGCTGTAGAAAATATAACCAAACAAATTTCTTTTTTGTTTAATTTGTCATGTTATGCTAAATTACTAATAAACAGCATAATAGCTCTAAACCTCCAACATTTGTAAAAAAAAATGTTTATCCCAAATTTGACAATTTTTTTGAATTCTTGAATTTCAAATACCTTAAAGGCCCCATCCTTGGCATACACAAATCACCTTAGGACAGCATATTCACATTTATATGAGATAATAAAAGTATTAACTAATCAATTATGAAGTCTTAAAGGAAAACATATACAGTCAACTCTGGTCATAATGAACCTCTACGGACTCAGGTATTTTGTCCACTTTGTCCGGAGTTCACTAAAACAGATTTTTATTTTTTTAACCTAAAAGTATTGGGTTAGTTACCTTCAAAATAAGAGTTCAAATACAATCGCTCTTTATTGAAATCCATTAATTAATCTTTAAAAAAAAACCTGTTATATGCTGTTTTTTTACTGTATACTGTTTTAATTAATATATTTTTTTTCCAAATCCTTCTCTAGAGTCTGTGCTTTTTCCACCCTTAATTCCACACTATCCATGCATTCAAAAAACTAAACTGAGTAGAAAAGTATAATTTATTTTAGTTTCATATACCCTCTAAATTCTAGAAGAAAGGGATTAGTGAAAACAATCACTAAATGGCCACACACTTGCATTCACTGTCCTGTAACTCCTGTCCTATTAATACAACTCAGAAGACTGTCTTCCTTTACTTGCCTCAGACAAAGATATTAAAACTTAAGCCAGGTCAGCTCAACGCTTCCCCCTCCACATTCCGTACTTTCAGTCAAGCTTTGTGATACCTAAACAAGAACTCGGGTAGAGAATTGGTGTCTTCAAGTTCAAACAAACAAAAAGTTATGTTTTTAAAGAATTATGATGTTATAATGACATTTATTATTGAAAGTTTCAATTTTTCTGTTCACTAAAATGGAAGTTGAGGATTCATTTTAAAAGAATTTTTTAACACACATCAAAATGTGAGTTGGGCCCAATGAATTAGGTTCACTGTAGCCGAATGTTCACTACAGCCGAGTTCACTAAAACCAGAGTTGACTGTGAATTCAATATTTGAGGTACATTTTGTTATATTTGGGAGAAGGCACATTAAAGGTGGATAGGGACATATAAAAGGGAACTAATACATTGCTTCTACTGGACAAAGAGGTAATGGTTGCCACTTGAAGAAAATTCCTTGACCTAGTTTTTATTCTATTAGATCTCATAAGGAGGAAATGTGAAATATGAAACACAATTTCTTAAAATGGGAAATAGAATAGATAAGAGTTAATATTTGATATAATACAGAAAAAAAAAGTTGAAAAAATGAATATCCCTCTCTAAAGTTCATTATGTCTTGGTCTTAAGAATGGCCTCGACATAAATTCCAGTTCCATTTGTCTTTGGTGGCGTGAGTTCCAATATTTTACTGAACAGCGAGTACAGATCAATAGTGTTGAAAGGAGATACCATATAGTTCTTCTTGATGCATGGGCCCCATGAAAGGAAGAATGGCCGCATGTTCGGCTCAGAGTTGTCATAGCCATGGAGACCAAACACCATTTTAGGTGACACTGTGAGATAGTGAATTCAATTTACTTGAGATTTTAACATGCACTTTCTGAATATATCAGAACACAGCATATAAACTAACTTAAATCTAGAACAGACACAACATCCAGCCCCCGCCCGTTAATTCATCACTGTGAAAGGTGAAACTCACATTTCACCAAGGATACATTTTTTGGCCATTCTAGGAATCGAACCTTTAGCTCATTAGATAAACACGCTACCAACTGAGCTAAGGTGTTGAACAATGAATAAAAACAAAATAGTCACTATCTGTGTGAGAGAGCAGTCTGTAATGAACAAAAGTTATGTTGAGGCTTACTTGTGATGTGCCATTCGCTCGCAAAGTACTGCTCCGCAGCGTACATGTCATGGAAACCATAACCTTCATCCGCCACTGCCAATAGCGGAGGAGTGCGAAGGTTGTTCTTGTAATGCCATCTTTCCGGAAGTTCAGCTTTACGGTAGATCTTATAATGACGGTTCTTTGATGAGGTTTTTAATGTTTGGTACACTGTGTTTTCTTTGCCTTTAAGGATAAACACAAAAATGCATGGAATATTTTAGAAGTGTTTTCCAAACGGAGGAGATTTTATCTTCATAAGGTGAAAGAAAATACATGGATGGGAGCCTTATACATACATACCAATATACAAACATACCGACATACATACATACATATAAACATAAATACATACATATATACATACCAACATACATTGCATACATTGCAAACATTGCATACATACAAACATACATACATATATACATATATTCTCCACACTTCCCTATCCTTGCATACTCCCTTCGCTTCAACAACATCCATACATCGAGTCATACATACTATTTTATTCGTAAAACTCTTAATGGTTCTCTTTTTCACAAAATCATCTACAACATTTAGACATGTCTTACAAGACCTACCACTTCCGTTTGAACCATACACTTTACCTTCATATATTTGTTTCGTCACTCGATCCATACTCATCCTCTCAACATGCCCAAACCACCATAAGACACGTCTTTCACATTGACCAATTGGATTCTCTTTCAAACCGCACTCCTTCAGCACCCATTCATCACTGACTCTGTCCATACGAGTTTTTTCCACCTACATTTCTTAGATATCTCATTCCAACCCCATCCACCAAGCTCTTGTGTTTCTACAGACAAACCCACGCTTCACATCCGTAAAACAATGTTGGCATTAACACACTTTTATATACTGCCATCTTTGCCTCTTTTGATACAACCTCATTCTTTGCAATAGTCCACATACATCCAACTAATCTGAGATGATTTCACCTGTCTGTCGATTTAACCAACTATCATTCCATTTTTAAAGAACATTCTGCCCGAATAGACAGATTTAATTTATTCTGCAATTCCCTTTGCTTCTCAGCAATTAATACGGCATCATCTCCATATAACAACATTCTCACATTCTCACATTCTCATTGTCCAATTGTACACCAACCGCGTCCTCACAAGCACCCCTCATACACTTATCCATGAAAACATTTAACAACCATGGAGGCAAAACCATACCTTGTCTAACACGCTGTTCAATGTCAAACCATCCACCCTAACGCACACTTTACTTCCATCATACACCATCTTAATGGCATTTGCTAACCATGCATTCGCACCATACTCTCTAAGAACATTCCATAACATAGTCCTATTAACCCAAGCGTACACTTTCTCCAGATCAACAAATGCACAATAAACTTTCTTTCTTACTGCCAAACATTTCTCAATCACTTGCTGCAATACAAATCCTGGTTCATGCAACTTGGCATGAAATCACATTGCACACCCCAAATCTTGCCCGAAGCTCTTTCACACACACTCTCAATTAAAACTCTCCAAAAAACTTTTCCTAGAATACTCAACAAACAATTGCCCTATAGTTCCAACATTCACTCTTACTGCCTTTGGCTTTATACAAAGGAACAATTAAGGCATTCTTTCAGTCATTAGGAACTTTTGAAATCCCAGTACACACAATGAACAACTCACACAATCTTGCAAATAATACTGTGCCCCCACACTTAAGCATTTCACTTGTAATCAATCCCATCTGCGCTTGCAGCTTTGCCATTCTATAACATTTTCATAGCTTTAAGCACCCCAGCCTTGTTAATTCTTTCACTCCTTATAAATTTTTCCCTATTTTCTGCTACTTTCTCCACATTTTCGCCATACAATTACTCAAAAGACGTTCTCCATCACTCTCGTACACCATTTTCATCCCACATCACTTCACCATGTACATTCTGAATGCCATAATATGTCTTTCCTTGCACTCCTTGTTTCGTTCTCTTTACTCAATTCCAGAACAACTTATTACCTTCAAAATCAATCTGCATTCTTTCTCCTTTTAATCTCATTTGATCTTTAATCTCTTTTACTACTTTCGTTGCATTAATCTTTTTCTCTTTGTATATATCCCAAAACCTCTTATGTTCTGTTTCACTCTTCACAGAAATTATTCATTTGTATGCTTCTTTCTCTTCTCTCACAGCTTATTTTACCTGTTCATTCCACCATGCATCTCTTTTTAAGTTTTCCACCACCACAGATCCATACACGACTTTCATGCACTCAACTACACCCTCTTTTATCCTGTTCCAAACTTTTTTCAATAGCATTAACATTTATTTTGACATTCCATTCGTTCTCTTGTAAAGTTAATTTTTCGCCCAGCACTCTTTCATACTTTTATCCTGCAACTTTCCCACTTTTGCACTACTCTTGCGCTGCTTCCTCACAAAATTCCTACCTAATTCAATTTCTGAAATCTCTATGAAGTAATCCGTTCCACATTCACCTCCATGCACAGTCATAGTATTCTTTACTAACCTTCTAAGTCTCTCATCATACATCTCAAAATCAAACATCGTTCTCGAATCACCCCTTTGCCATGTATACAAGTGAATATATGTGTGCTTAAAACCGTGTGTTCAACACAAATAAACCTTTTTCTAAACAAAGACTCACTAATTCATTACAATTCTCGTTCACCCTGTCATCACAATACCTTCTTATCACTCTTTCTGAATTCTCTCCTTGGGTACCTACCCATTTATCTATTCATATCTCCAAAAAAAATAATTCTTTCCCCTGGTTCACATGCATTCAAGACTTCAATGAGCTCATTCCAAAGCTCCGCTCTCACATTATCATCTTCACCTACCATCGGAGCATAAACAGCAACCAACTTAATTCTACAAATACCTATTTTCACAAGTACTCATGGAAGTATATATGACACCAACTCATATATTCTCACAAACAGCTTAGCTGTTGGGCTAAGGATTAAACCTAAGTACTTACTGACTTCCCCTAAGCCATTTACCCACACTTGATCACGGTGCCAGGCTACCATCACTCATCATCAAAACATCTTTCCCTTTCCACTTGGTTTCACATACACACCAAATATCAATTTTTCTTCCAATCATTTCCTCTTGCAGTTCATTCTCTTTACCACACACTCCTCTCATGTTCCAATAGTCCATATTCTCGACAGTTTGTCAACAGGTGGGCCCTTTACTTTTAACCTCAGCTTTGGTCACCCGAGCCTAATCTTTCACAGTTTCTTGTAGTAATTTTAAATAGAGTAGACCAGGATACTAGCCTTGATTGTACCTGCACCCATGACATTATTCGCTGCTTACGATAAGAATGTTGTAACGATCGGTGCCGACACATTTTACCCATTACACCACAAATACAACCGCTGCTCAGTCTTAACCTAAGCTTGCACTATTCCTGCAAACCAGTATCCTTATTAGAGAGACTGCCTTGCTGGCCAGTATTCCGTTGCCCGTGTCACTACCACTAGGAGGTAAGGCAATGCACTGACACACCAAGATATAGGAGCCTTGAATAACTAAGGATATTTGAGGATTCAAAATTAAAAACAAAAAATTCAAAATGTTGATTTGGAATTTGTTTTAGAGCTCTAAGACTGATTAATTGTTAGTTTTTCAGACCCAGCATTATTATAAAACAAACTTATCAATAAGAGTCCAGATCATCAATTTAACATTTAATAATAATAATAATAATAATAATAATAATAATAATAATATTTAGCACCACGTCTTACTACCTGTTCGGGTTATACGCTTTAAGTACTAATTATGCCAATTGATTAGGAATTGGGAAGGTTGAATTAGAGGAAGTGAACCCGCATTTGCGTTGAGGGAGAGTGGAAAACCATTGAGGAAAAACCACCCCAGTTCACCTGACCAAGATTCAAACCTCGATCTCCCCATCCTCAGCAGTCGAGCTCAACACGACTTTAACATTTAACTTTCATATATTATTTCTATTTCTATTTTATTTCTATTATTCTATTGTACCTATAGCTCATCATTTTTTCCATGATTCAGTTTTGTAAATATTGAATTCGTTCCATTTCTACGATGGATTACAAAATGAGGCATTACAGCACATTTAATAAAAACACAACCATCACACGCACCAGAGGTTTTAGTATTTCAATAACAAGTCGGACAAAAACACACGTACACAAGAGGTGTCACCCTAAACCAAATCTGTGTTCCTTAACATATAGTTGGCCTCCTTAACCACTTGGCCATTTCATTATGGCTTGTTTGGATAGTAGGGCACAAGCAAGATAGGGTTCGTATTATTTCACTATTATGACCAAAATAAATCAATATTGCTTCAGTAGGATCATAGAGTTAGTAAAATTTCTACACATAGTAATTCTGAAAATTTTAGATTATACAGTATGTATTGTTTGACAAGGATTTTTTCTCTTTATTTAACTAATAACTAGTCAAATGCTATGGTTCTCATGACAAATATTCAAGAAAAATTGTTGAAATTACAATATTTAGAAAATTAAGCTATTTGTATCTAATGGATTAAATAGCCTACTTATATAGCTGTTGGTTAAGGTTATAGCAGCATTTAAATATCATATTATTTAAATTGAAAAATGACACTTGAGCATGGGAACCGAACCCAGGACCTTTGGCTTACTACGCCAATGCTCTTCCCACTGAGGTATTCTGGAGTTGTCCCATCCAATTTGCATTCCCTGCCAACTGACAAATATTCAATCTTAACAAGCGTATTATCAAAGCATAAAGTAGTTTTGTATTTTATTCATATATTACAACTTATATAAGTTAGAGTACCAATTTTAGGGAAAATTTGCAAAACAGGCGAGGTATCGACTTCTTGGAACAAAGTTTTATCCACAAAGTCTGTGAGGTTTATTATCCTGGGGAAAGTGACACTATCCATTCCATGATCACTCAGTTGAACCACATTCACCTTTCCGAGCAAATTATTAGCCGACAGCTTCTGACGTAGGTACCTTTCAACACAAGAGAAAGGGCACAAAAGTTGTCAATACCTTGACAGTTTTATATTTATATAAATATAACTAAAATACGGTAATAGTTTAATGTGAAAAACAGTATATTGTACATATCATGTATATATTACCTTCATTTTTTGTATCACTTCAAGTTATGAGTTATGTAAACAGTGGCATTTTTAAGTAATACCCTCCCCTACCCTTTACCCCGTTCCCTTCGGCAACCGAGTGCAGCACCTGATCAGCACAACTTTTAGATAGATTGCGAGAATTGTAGGATATTAAAAAGCTTGAGAAAAAGTTTTGATGTATTTTATATGCCCTTTGTCACCTCTTTTATTGTTTTAAGAGGCAACAGTAAATTTTATATTTTATAAATAGACTTTCTAAATAATTTACAGGAGTTACTAAAATTACACTAATATTTTAATTAAATGATTTATATAAAATATATAAGAATAATGTTTGATGAAATATATAATATTGCACTTTATGAAGCTTTATTTCAGAATGAGGCTTTTCAACTAAAACTTGCCACTACGTTCTCGAACAAGCCACAACAATGAACACCCAACATGAACAATGACACACAAAGTTTTACGAGCTACTTTTAATCAGGTCTCACACCTGTTGAGCAGAGAAGATGAGGGAACAAAGACGCACGGCCGACAGGCTATAGACACCAGTCTTTGCTATTTCAATAACTAGAGGTGTCTCATAATATTCAAATGATAATTACTGTTGAGATGACAACATGTCTGTACGTTTCCTCTAGAGATAGATCTATCCGCTCCTAGTCCCGACCAACCTGACCTACACTTGAATATGCCACTACATGTAAGACTTCTCATTGAGATTGTAAGCTAGTTTGAATATTTAATAAACACTATCACGATTATAGAATTACAGATTGATAAGTACATTCATGGTAAGTTTTAATTTTGTTAATAAAACTGTATATTTTGTTTCATTATTATTTTTAACATTCATTACAAATGAATTAAAGTGGTCCTGATGAAATAAAGCGTGTTTTAAAAATGTTTGTTCAAGAATATATATTTACTCGCATTGGTGGTTGTGTGGTCTGATGTGTCACTTTCAAATGGACTGGATTGGCGGTGACGGGGAGATCAGGGTTCAAATCTCGTTCAGGTGTTTTTGTCCTAAGCGGTTTCTCACCCTTCCGACAAACGCAGGCACATTTCCTCTAAAATTCTACCTTCATTCCTGTCCTATTAGCATAACTAATGTACGAGTATAAACCAAACCGATACTAAGAAGTGGTTGAAAAACTTAATAGCAAAAATCAACAATGCATCTGAGTGAATGAATTAGATATTTACATTTGAAATAAAAAGTGCCCTCACTATATTTGTAGCGATAGTGGATCAAACGTTTAGAGTGTTGGATTCAAGTCTCGGTGAAACTTGTACCCCTTTTGTATTATACCACTGGGTACATTTCCCCAATACCCCAATTGCCGATGCGTCAGTGCCCAACACGTTCCTTTTACAATATTCTTTATCGTCCAGGAACGTCTCACTCGCTAATCAAACAAAAGACAAACAATACCCTTCTGTTTCACAGTTGCTTTATTACTCTTCTCTCGAGGTCAGACACACATGGTTCCCCTTAACAGACACCTCCATCTAACCCTCTATCTCGAACAGTCTTTTACTTCACCTTTTCACGTCCGTTCCGTCCCTCAACCTCGGCTTCACTCTCTTATCCTCTCCTGCCTGACCTCTCCTCAGAGTGAGAGCGGTACACCTTCCAACCAAACAACCCGGTGTGATGTAGATGGCACAAACTTTGGATATAGTTGTGTGTGTGTGTGTGTGTATATATATATATATATATATATATATAAAACTGAACCACAAAAATTACCTGGTAATGTTGTCTAGCTTCTCAATGTGAGTTATCACGACAGGAGACTCGGGCCCAAAAGCATGTGCTCTTCTGTCGGGCTCCTCGAAATATAGCATCACAAGGTTGGCAGGAGTGGATTTGTGAAGAATCCAACCAATCACGGTGTCAACCCTGATTTCCCAGGCTGTGTTCAGGTCGAAAGGTTGTCGGAACGTTGGCAAAGTTTGTTTGTACTCAAACTCGCCACCTGGCCACATCATTACACCACTGTGGCGACCGTTCCTTGCATTTTGATTCAACGTCTGTCAACAAGTTGAGTTGTCCGTCAATATATTGAGCTTGAGCCATAAACGTACCAAGAATAGAAATTAACCCATTCCCTATTCCAAGCTGTCACTGGACAGACCGTCAGAGAGATTATTTGTTGCTTCTTTTGGGTGAGTAAGGAGAAGGGATTGTTGAGAGAATGAGAATTCGGAGTATTCCGGAAGAAGGGGTGGAGGAGGTGAAGGACACAGTACGCTAAAGTCCTGTAAGAGTTCGCTAAAGGATAGTCAAGGTAAAAAGCTATTGCCCACAAAAGTGTGTTAAGCGAGGTAATGATCCAAAGCTGTGGACAGCATGAATTTGAAAAGTCGCTATTAAAAAAAACCTTCCTCGTAGAGCCAAAAATTAAGTACCTAATGACTTTGAACTGATTCACCATATGTTTGAAATACATCTAAAAAATTTAAATAGTAAGATCAAAAGAAAATAAATCATTACAAAGGGCTATATCATAATGTAATACTAAATATTAAGTATTTTATAAAGTAACAAGGCAATAATATTGTAAGCTTTACAAGATCATCTATAGCAAGACATTATGAGAATTTAAAAAATATCCTCTACTTTAAATTAATAGTTACCTACTAATCTAATTCTTTTAATTAAAACATCAATTTTATCAAATTTAAAAAATATTAAAGATTAAAACAAAATTGAAATTATAACACAGCCAGAATCTGTTATTTGAAGCCTACAGTTCAATTTCTGTAAAAAGTTCCGAGACTTCAACACCCTTAATATTTCAACTTCGCCATTCTGTTTGGCATCCTCTCTTTTTCCATCCTCTTTACATGTCCATACCATCTCAGCCTTGCTTATTCTACAATCTCATGCTCTGCCTGTACTCTCACTCTTTCTCAGATAACTTAATTACCCATGCTGCTTCTCCATGTGACAGTTAGCATGCATAAACATGTATTATAATATTAGCTGTAAATTGGGGCAAAGAAATATGATCTTCATCTACCTAAGAAAACACAAATGTACTTTACATCTATTACTCATTCCAGCCATATATTTTCCAATACTGGCTTGCTAGGCCTGTCGTAGTTTCATATGGCTTATAATCCAACTTAAGACTAAGACCAGCACTACATCCAACCCCCTGGTCGTTAATTTATCAATGTGAAAGATTAACCCACATTTCACCAATGATACATTTCTCTGCCATGCCGAGAATCGAACCAGGGACCCTTAACTCGGCAAGCAGATAGGCTACCGACTGAGCTAAGGTATCAGACTCAAAACCCCAAATCTCAAATCCTAATTTGAAGAAACATGTGAAACAAAAGAGGTTTATTCTAATACATTTAATCTTAAGTTGCTATATAAAATGGTATTTATATGTTGACTTTATTTTTATCTAAAGCATTAATTATAATATTCACATTCAGTCAAGTGGTAAATGAATGGTTTAGAATCAGCTATTTAGGTGTGGCTTAAGATTAAATAAGTAAGCTTAATTCATATCTACATGGTGTCTACTCAATTTGACCAATGACATTCCCGACTATCACTGATTTCCCCTGATCATTTCCTAAAATCCCGACTCAAAAGTATGTCTCACCCTTTCCCCCGCCTATATTTTTTTATGAATTATAATAATCTTAAAATTTAAATAAACATGTTATTTTATTTTTATTAACATAAGTCTACTAGGAATTAGAAAATTTCAACATATATTACACAGCTACAAAAAAAAAGTTTGGATCACATTGTAATTAAATAACACCTGATTTGTTTGGGCCAACAAGTTAGATTGTCTGTTGCCCATTCTTTCCCCCTTGCCCACTCTTTCCGCCACTACCATGCCTGACCTAGCTGCAAGATGACTTTCCCGATAAATAAATGCTGCGGAGTATTTAAAATAAGTCAATGCTCTCGAACATTTTTATTCTGATGTGAATAATTTAAGTCTGATTTGATTGTTTTATGATTATTATATTTCATATTTTGAGTAAAACTATCATTTCCCTGGATTTATTTCTATAATATACAAAATTCCCCCCACTTGTTCCTGACCCCTTCAAATTTCTGTTTTCCCGGATGGTATCACAAACTGATAGGTGATGGTTATCCACAAAATCAGTCCTGAGAACTGGGAACATTGACGTGCAAAACCAAAGGTCCCGGGTGTGATTACCGTGCCCAGGTTGTCATTTTTCACTTAATTGAACAAGTAAGCTGTATAAAAGTTAAAGAATAAATTCAAGCCTTAACTTGACACAGAGTTTTGGAGAAGTTAATATTCAAATAAACAAGAGCAAGAGAGGTTCGCCGAGCTGTGATGGAGATTGGTTTTCAAAGCACACTGTTTGCAGAGTACCAAACACCAGGTGTAACAGGGGTGGCTTTAGGAATGTGGGCAAGGGTAGGAGCAAATAGGGGGGGAAATAACCAGTAAACAGTACCTAGACAACGATCAGTGTTTCTAAGGGAAAAGAGCAAATAATGGAATATTCAACATAGTGTATTAAAGGCGTGATCTCCCCAAATGGTTCTTCACTCTACCTCCACACAAATGTGGTTACACTCCCAATAAATTCAACCTTATTGATCCTATCACATTAGTATATTGGTACATATGGTATAGGCTTTACATGTAGTTAGGCACTGGGGTGTGTTTTATTTATTTATAGACTATATATAGTGTTAGTACTTCAGATAACGCTAAAAGAAGTTTAAATAGCTAAAAAAAACATTACTCTAGTTTTATAAAAACTGTTAGTATAGAACATACTAGAACTTCAACTAATGCTCATGCTAAGATTAAATTAAACAACAGAAATAAGCTACATTGTAGTTTGCAGGGTCCAAGACGACTCACCGACTGATTTTATCTGGCTATCAAAAGATTTAGCAAACAAATAAATTGTGTGCATAGTAAGAGACTAATAACTAATTACTATATGAGAAATAATACCTGCTTCAGTGGTCGCATGGTCTAAGGTGCTAATCACTAGAATGCCGATGATGAGGTCGAGGTTCAATCCCAGTTGAATGTATTGAGAGTGGTTTACTACTCATCAATGCCAATGCGTTTATATTTCCTCTAAATTCTGCCTTTCTCATTCCTACTGCATTAGTGTAAATAAGCACATAGTCTGGACGAGTGGTAAGATATAGTGCAGATAAAGATCGCTCAATAATTTCTACAGAAAGAGGATATTGTCAAAACTTTATGAGTCCACCCATACATAATGTGATTTAATAAGGTTGTAAAACGATTTTACTAGTTAATGGCTAGAAAACAAATATATTCGATTGATTTCATGACAGAGATGTGTATTTTGAAATTGATAGTAGTAGTAACAAAAATGATTGAATAGTCGATTGTTCCCATCATTTCCATAATGCTTTTGTTAGGAACATTATGTTTCATCAAATTCCACCAGAGACAGGTTACACTGATTTAGTTTGAAAAGGTTGCTGTGGTATTATGTCTTTAATAACTGATCAACCACCTTATTTCTGAGTGGGGTTAAATCCTTTTAAGCCTTAAGTGCTCTGAAAGTAAGTGCTGGTGTTCAATAGCCTCATGCCCTAGCTTTCTTTATAGTGTCTCAAATAATAAAGTTTACACTATTCCTATTGAAGAATATTTTATTTACATGACTCACCCAAATTGGCGTGACCTCACTATTTTTATAGAGATCAGCACTGTACCCAAGCACCCTTTTCTTGACGGGGTCATACACACAGTTTCCTAGAACTCCGTGACTCTCCGGATACAGGCCCGTGGCGATAGAATGGTGGTTAGGGAACGTCTTGGTCGGAAAAACATTGTTCATGTATTCCGCTCGAGATCCTTCTTGTTTCAACGAGTCCATGGTCGGAGTCACTCCTTTGTTGAAATAGTTGTATCGAAAACCATCAAATGACACAACTAAAAGGATTGGATGGGTTGAGAGAGCGTCACTAGATTTCAGAATAAACAGCAGAGAAGATGCTATTGCAGCCCACATTTCAACGTAGTTTTAAAATAGATCGCTAAATAAATTAGTTATTCAAAATAACAAATAAATCTATTAAGATTTGAGTTTTAATGTCATTAAAACCCAGTGCTATTGATTTAAAAACTTTTATATGTTGTGAAAACTTAGCTAAATAACATAGCTTGATAAAGATATATTTATTTTGTCACTAAATACCATTCAAATACTATATTTTATTTTTAAAATAATTTTAATGTCACCACATAGCAGTCTAGTACAAGTCCTACAAGTGTAAGGTCTTTCATAATACTGTTTCTTGGAAAATATTTATATGAAGAAAGTTGTTTGATACTGATAGGGTCAGTATTTTATTTTTCTCCATATCTGGGTGATAAGAAAATAAAAAACAATCCCGAGCGGACACTAATATAAAACCACAGATGTTATCTTACTTTCGGATGGGAAATACAAAACTATTCAGAACTATCTTGTTTTTAAGTTAGACAATGAAAACAAAAGTTTTTAGAGGTAAATGGATAAGTATTATTACAGGAAGTGATATATTAAAGTGTTCCACTAAAATAATTTAAAATAGTGACCATCTGATTCATTAAGTTAATTTCAAGGTCATCCAAACTAGAAGTTTTATTTAAATGAATATTTTATCTCCAAATATTATTCAACAAAAAATTAGTAAAGTTCCAACTAAAAGTCAAAAGAAGACCTGAAAGATGGGAAATTTTAATGGATATGATTATCTTGATAATTACATTTTAAGTGCAAACAAAAACTTAATAAAATATTACCTCCCTCCACCCTTTAACCATGATCTGGGATTGAACATGGGTCTCTGGGTTTAGAACACATATCTAGCTCTTCTAGAGTATGTATATATAAATCATTTGGACTGATATTAAACATAAAATTAGTCTAGTAAGCCCATACTACTGGGTCAGAGAAAAGTAATACTAGAGCTCAATATTTTAAAAAGTTACACTTTTCAAAATTCTTATGAACTTCTTTCTGCAAGTAAAAGTTGATTAGGAAGGTAGAATTTATTGGAAGTGTACCAGCTTGGTTTATTTAAAGCCACTCACAAAAATCTAACCTCAGTACACCTAACATGGATTTGAACAGCGATCCCACCATCAGTAGTAGTCCCGTCTATTGCCGAGACTAGCGGTTCTTGGCCTATGGAGCCCTTTAACACCCCTAAGAAAATTGTGTAGCCCAAAATATCTTGTTTAAGGGGTCCTTACCTATTGATAATAATAATATTTAGCACCGCGTCTTACTACCCGTTCGGGTTATACGCTTTAAGTACTAATTACGTTAATGGATTAGGAATTGGGAAGGTTGAATTAGAGGAAGTGAGCCCGCATTTGCGTGGAGGGAGAGTGGAAAACCATTTAGGAAAAACCACCCCCAGTTCACCCGACCGAGATTCGAACCTCGATCTCCCTGTCCTCAGCAGTCGAGCTCAACACGTAAAGCGCGTTAGCCAACTACGCCACAGAGGCGGGCTTACCTATTGATGTTTAACACATTCAAACTTAAGACTTTGAGAAATTTTGTATACATTTATTTTGATGAAAAAAACATAAATAAAACTATCATTTGTTAAAACTAACATTTACTTTTTTTTTTTTTGCAAAAATTTTTTTTTAGATAATAATGGCCTTGTTTAACATAGTTTGCTAATCGCTTTAATATCTAACTTTAATAGAAGACTGCTTGATTCACACCTTCTTTTGCAATATTTTGTTTTAATTGTATACAACGAAAATACAGTCTCACAAAAATTATAAGGTCTCTAGGAGCTCCTGAAGGTGTTTCTGGAAGTCCCAGGGCTCCGAAGAACACACTGAGAAATGCTGGCTTTAAGTATTTGGACACCGAAGCGGGCATCACTTAATTGAAAATGTATTAACTTTTTAATTTTTTTTTTAACATTATGTAGCTATTTCTACTTGATATAATAAGTTTAAAATATAACTAATGTGAACAAAGCAATGCTAATGTCAGGAAGTTACCCATTAGGCTCCCCGTGTTTATAATATTCAAATGCACGATTCACAAGTTATAAAGGAGGACCTATGAAATATCATGGGGGCTTAGATAAGGTCCCCAATTTCTCTTCTTTGATAGATTATCACCTATAAGATGTCAAAACATGTATACAGAAAAATCAAACATCAACATATAAGTCAAAGATTCGCATATGCGTTTTAATCAAATAAGTACAATAAAAAGTAACACTAATAAAAAGCACCAAGTGTAAGAGTTCATGTAGAATTATATTTATAGCGAAAATTGCTTAATAGTGATTTTTA
Source organism: Timema monikensis (assembly GCA_902151445.1). Classification (NCBI taxonomy): domain Eukaryota; kingdom Metazoa; phylum Arthropoda; class Insecta; order Phasmatodea; family Timematidae; genus Timema; species Timema monikensis. The sequence continues at coordinate 91,170 of CABFVZ010001632.1, read as the reverse complement.
AAGCAATTAAACTTAATTTGGATACTTTGAACCCAATTTCATGTTGCTTTCTTCACAAAACAATTATAAAATATATATATTTGTCATACTTTTAACAATCAGTATAGCAAACTATCTAAATGCACAATAACACAAACAAAAATAAATGTATACTTTAATATAATCCATTAAAAAAAACTTGAGTAATAAGATTTTATATATAAATAGACATGTTTGAAATTGTGTTTGGACAGTGATTCAAATCCTTGATATTTGACAGTTTTACTTAGTGAATGGCAATTTTTCTCTCTAGTACATTGATTGATAGTAGAGCCAAGATTATTATGTAATTATGTATTTAAATCCTGTCAGTTATAAATGTTAAATATATAATTCAGTAAAATTGTAAAAAATATATATATATATATATGTTTGAAGATATTATATAAAATTATATATTGTGTGTTTTTTACTGTGATATTTTAATGTATTTTTTGGGGGAAATACTTTTAAATGATATGTCACTAATTTTCAGGCAACCTGTACATTCATATAGGAATGTATCCAGGGAAGGGATGGCAGTGATCAAAGTCCAAGTCAGGTATGCTGGCTCGTCAGAGAGGATTACAGTTTCAGTTATAACTTTTTGTCTGATGTTTCTGGTGCAGTGAAATGGAGAGAATGCGGCGTTGCCAGATAGTTGTCTTGCATGTCTTGCGCGGCATATCAGTTTATAAACACAAGAAAAAAACCATAGTTCTCGGATCTGATTAGTTCACTATCCAATTATTCTTTGGTCGAGAGGATAACTGGATTTAAAGTGGCAAGGCCAAGAATAAATGCCAAAAACACAACCCAAACTCAATCAAAGAAATCTAATAGGAAGTCCGTCACAATAATTTGGCACATAGAACAATCTTTTGATAAGCAAACAAGACCAAACATATAATGTCGGGCTGAAAAAAAAAAAAATCTAGGAAAGTGAATTTAAAAAATCAAAAGTGGTCTGATGTTCACTTGTTTTCAAAGAGCTAGCAACAGTGACAGTTTCATCGAACGTTTGTAATGTTTGTATGAGTTTTATATATGACTTATTTATTGCCATTGGTCTTTTAATTTTATTAATGGGAGATTTAAGTGGTGTAAAATAAACTAATAATGCAATACAACTCATTAAAAAAAGTAGTTTTGTGTGTGTGTGTATATATATATATATATATATATATATATATAAACATATACACACACAATTATAGTGTTTTATTGTGTGTTTATCTATTACTTACTTCAGAAATGATTTTGCTAAATATTAAGGTGCATAAATACAACATAAAAATCTAGGCTCTATTTATCACATATTTTTGAAAACTAACCCAATGGTTACCAAACATCAACATTTTTATAAGCTCTTTATTAAGTATTTACATTATGTGTTTGTTTTAGGTATTATTTGTATCCCTGTGTAAATGTGCTATAAGACAAACCTTGTACTATCATCTCATGTCAGCATAATTATATAATCAAACAAAGAATTTTATTATTAACACCAATAAACAAAATATCTCACTTTTATTTAAATTTTTAGGTGCAAAACTAGTTAATTATTATTATTCTTTGACTTCTTATTTTTGATTAAATTCCCGGACGTTATCAGATTTTGCTTGTTTGTGGCCACCATGACCCATGGTTGGGACAAACTCATTTTACAGTTCATTCAGCATGTCTTTGACAATGTGAGATAATATATAATTAAGTAAGTAATAATTAAGTTAATTGATCGAGGTACATTCTCAAATACAGTAGACTCTTCAGTTTTCCACGTTGCAGGAATATTTTAAATTACGAATATTTATATTTAATAGTCCTTTACAAGTTTATTTAGAAAAATACCCACTTCAGTGGTTGAATGGTCTAAGGCAAGAGAGTGGATTGCCTACAATTAAGGATGTGGAAAAAATATTGATACTTTATTAATATCAATATTTTCCTTTCAATACAAATATTTTTTTACTTGATACTTTTATTGATATTAGTACTCACACTGTGGTATCGAAAGAAACAACTTTTTTGCTATCTTCACTCTTGCTGGTATTAATTGTTTACCAGGGTGAACTGTGGAGGAAGAACAAATGAAACTAGTTATCAATTCTTACTCATTTTCTGCGCTCTAGTATTCAATCTCTTTTAGCTCATCATAATTAACAGCTGTTCTTTCATCTTTATCAAGAGAGCATGATGTCTGACCAAGCGAGTGGTAACCAGTCTACTACCCCTTCCTTTGTCAATGAGCACGGTCATCACAAACTAAACAAAATAAGCTCTTGTAGAAATCAATTAACTCGGTTAACTTAAGGCTGCCCCAAGCAGACGAAGCAGAAAAGTTTGTGTGTGTTTCGATACCAATACTTTTCTTTTGATACTAGTACGGTATTGATACTACATCCCTACCTACAATGGGTTGAATCCCTGGATTTACCTAAATGGTTTCCCTCTCTCCCATCAGGTAAATGTGATTACACTTCTTTAAATTCGCCTGTCCTCATTCATACTCCATTAGTGTAATTAAAGTGTGTGTGTCCAACCTTACATCTTTTTCATTGTGTCTTACTGCCCACTCGGGCTGGGCTGCCTGTGATTCACTATCAACTACTTGTTGCCTGATGTAGTCTAGCAAAGTTTCAATCCCCTGAAAACTAATAGTGTACTCATCAGTAAACTATATGATCCCCCCAAAAGTGTGTTATTTATGGCTCCAGAATTTTTAGGGTAAGAGCAACCCTTTATAACACCACAATTTGCTCATAAGACTAGTTCATGCATGGACAAAATAATTAACCAATTAACAAATAAACTAAAGTTTGCTATAAATCATTTCAGTTTATCACAATCTTTTTGAATGAACTATAATAGCTGCTTCAGTGGTCGCATGGTCTATGGTGCTACTCTCGCAGTGGACTAAATGCTGAAGATGGAGTGATACTGGTTAAGTGTACATAGGGTGTTTTTTCCTAAATGGTTTTCCACTATCCCTCTAAATTAAACCTTTCTAATTTCTAACACATTATTGTAATTAGTACATAACTGTATAGCCCAAAGGGTAGTAAAGCACAATGCTAATCTTTACTTTTTACTAAAATTATATTGTGTTTCTAATATTTGCACTGGCCCACGCAACACTAGCATTTTACAACAATGTTACCATGCCATAGTTATTAGCGCCAGAAGTCTATTGATATAGCCTGCTTGCGTTTCCCCAGTGGAGAATTGAGTCAGGGTATGTGGAAGGTTATCGTATCAGAGAAAGTAACCATAACCATAATAAGAATGTACTTTCAAAATATCAAATGGAGAAATAGATGAGCAAGTGCACATCATGAACTTAAAAGAGGAAATTGACTTCACTTTGACTTCACTTTGACTTCACTTTGAGCTAAAACGTTTACAGAAATTATGTATAGAGTGGATTCAAATAGGTCTCTCTAGGATTTAAACACAAGCTTGTCATATTTTAACACATTGATGGTATAAATAAGCTATCACAACCATTATACTTTGATTTAAGTGTCATTAAAAGCTATTGCTAGTAATTTAAATTATTTTTATTTAAACATAAAATTAATAAAGAGGGTCAAATTATTTTGTAGAGAAAGAAAATCAGTTAATAAAACTGAGCATTTACTGAATATTTTTTTCTAGAATAAAGTAAAATAAATACACTGCTTTAATATATGAAATATAACTAAAGCCTATCCAGCGTAAGAGTGGTGGTAAGTTACAGCTAGCAGAAGATATTTATTGCAAACATTGGTTAAAAGTCACTAATGTTCACCTGTAGACATAATTATTTTCTTAGTAATATTATATGATAAATTAAAAGTGTTATCAAATGCTTCTAATAATATTTCCCTGAGGATTACTGTATAATTGGCCTTTCCCTAACTCATTTAAAAAACAAAAAATATTAGTAAAACTATTGTTTTATCTTTCACAGTTGTGGCACCAAAATGCATGAAATGATAAATAAAAAGAAACAAATTCAATTTTTTATAATCTTATAGTTGGCCAACATAAATTATAACATTATATAACCTTGAAAAAGAGCTATTAAAAATATTAGTTTTTATTTTGTAAACAAATGTGCATAAAGACAACCGAATACGGTTTGTGTTAAGTCATTAATCAACCTTGTTCATTTCCTCCGGTTCACCATCTTAATTTATGAAGAGAAGGCAGCCTTTTAGGAGCTCTCATTTGTAAAGCATTTTTAAATGAGCTACAAAACTTCCACAAAAAAGAAACATCCAAACAGTTATTTTCATAAGTTTGTGTTTCCACAATGTAAAAACGGTTTAAAAATTTTTATTAAAAACAAATTGTTTGTGATGAGAGTGTTTGTGTCAAAAGTAACAGCAACTCTGTTCAATTGCTAGCTGTCAGTTACCATCAAACCTACGTTGGAGAGACTGTATGTCATGTCTAGAACTAAAAATCATCAACACACTTCAACTCATTAACTGTGACATAGTTAGTATTATTATTATTATTAGCACCGCGTCTTACTACGCGTTCGGGTTATACGCACTTATGCTAATGTGTAATGGTAGGGTGATTGTGAGATGAAATGGAGGACCTACAGTTTAACGTGGAATCCGAACCACGGTGGAGGCCTGGCATTCCACACATTCACAAGATGTCTTGTCAGAGGTGTAGGAAGGGTTTGGAAATCAGATAAATCTGTACCGGGACCGAGGATTGAACCCCGGCCGCCAGCATAGAAGTCTGATACCTTACCCCTAGACCACCAGGTCATCCCATAGTTAGTACACACCAAAGTATACAAGTGTAATATTAACCTGTCTAATACTACTGAATACTGTTTATTTGCAACTTAAGACAAAGCTCAAAGTGGTGTTGTCCCTAAAATAACAATAACTGTTTGTCATTAACAAACTTTGATACAAAGCATATCTAAACTTTGCCTGAGTGTGATGCATTACGTAGCTGTAACACTACCAGTTCTTTGGTGGTCCTGTGTTTGAGTATCAAGTCGGCACTTTGAATGAGAATTTATTCAGAATAAAAGTGGGCAAAGGTTCACAAAAATTGTAGCTATACTAGCAGTCTGATAAAAAAATTGTGCTTGATGTTGCACAATGTAGGAACTAAGGATCCGCAAGTACTCAAATTTTGAACTCGACCTCAAGCTTCTCAGCCAATTAGAGCTTGTCATTATAAGGCTATTTATGTACAGTATTGTGTCTAGTTTTGGATGACTCATTGTTAACTCATTTCCAGCCTGTTATTTGCAAAATTTATAGTTGGTATAAGTTATTTTTACTGCAAAACTATTAATTATTGAGTAATTTTAAAGAGAGTGAGTTCTCTTTTAAATATCAGTAGATTTTACTCAAACATTTAAGTTTTAAAAGTAAATATTTATTGAATTCAAGCTCAGCTTGACCAGATACTTTGAAGCTTTCAGAGAGGCTCTGTTGAGCCCAACTCTAATAAAATAATTTGAGTTTGCAGACCCCTTGCAAATACAAAAATATTTTGGATAATTATGGCGCACACTTGAAATATTGTTATGTCCAGCAAGAATAGGCCAGATATATATATAGGTATACAAAATGGATATAATTGTGTTGCCTATTTTGTCAAGCGACTAAAAAAAATTATTTCACTCAAGTATGTAGTTTATATAATGCAATAAAAATATAAAGGCTATATTCTTAACACACCTAAACCCTCCCCCCTCCCTCCCTATATCATTTGCTTTGAAAATTAAAATATTCTAAGTTACTATGATAAAGTAAAAGTATAGGGCTTATATTGAAAGAATGCTCACGAAATTTACTTCTTACATTTACATTAAAAAAAAAAATTATATCAATGAATTGTGATTTTAAGGCCTTCTGATTTCGATTCAAAGTTTGTTTTGTGTTTTTTTTTAATATCCCGAATCTCTCAAACATACAATGACTCAATAAAAAGATCATAACTGCCAACATATGAAGGAGAAGATTAGTAAATACAGGCTATTCACAAATAGTAAGCCAGTAAAAGTTTATATTTCACCAAAAAGGTCTTATTTATATCTAATTTAACTAGTTATGATGCAAACATATCAATCAACCCACCTATATTATCTACTTTTCTCCTTCATACAATAATTAGTAAAAACATATTGTGATTAACAAATCATTAATATTCTACACTAACACAGCACACATTGCGACAAACGATGCAAGAGTTGGCAGCTAGACATAATATTTTTTTACTAAATATTCATACTTCAAATGTCTTCTCAATCATCATCATTAGTGGAAAGGAGATGTTGACCCTCGATTATTCTTTGACTACAGAATTCAGAGCGTTCACTAATATCCCTGAAAAAAGCAAAAGAAGATAAGAATTAATAACCAACAATCACTAGGCTTGTTGGCATGTTTACAGTTACAGTTATCCCTAACTACCTGATTATGGGATATGGACCACAAGTTATCCATGAATGTTCCGTTAATGACTCAAACTTTCTCTTTCTCAAATATTTCATAAATGAGGTGGCCCAATGGCTAGATAATTTTATAATAAAGGAAATTGATAAAACTAAAGAAAAAGGAAAAATAAACTACTAAGAATAAATTTGATGAAGAAAGCCCACCTAGGGAAAGAGGGAAAATGTGGGAAGAATCCAATGCACAAAGATGACATCTTCCTTTCTTCTGTCTTCTATGGTAG
>CABFVZ010001632.1:53954-84119 GCA_902151445.1 Timema monikensis | reverse complement strand
ATACGAGGGTCATCCAGAAAGTAAGGTTACAAGGGGTCCTAAGGCCTGGGGAAATTTTTTGTTTCAAATTTGGCACACCTGACGTGTAGGGGGGATCTTAACGGTCAGTTTGTTTGGTCCCGCGTGTTTGTCGGCCATTTTTTTCAGTCACAGTAAATTCTTCCTATGGAGAGGTCGTCGCGCGCTCCCGCCACCTCCCGTCCGTGCGAGATCCGCGCGGTCATCCGTTTTTTGACTTTGCAGAACAATACCGCCGCGAATATCCATCGGAAGCTCGTGGAAGTTTATGGTAGTGATGTGATGAGTCGACAACATGTCACGAAGTGGGTTAGGTTGTTCAGAGAAGGCCGTACTGATACTCACGACGAGGCAAGGAGTGGGAGACCATCAGTGATTTCAGACGAACTTGTGCGAAAAATTGAAGAACAAGTGCGAAATGACCGCCGTGTGACGCTTGATGACCTTCACGAAAAATTCCCTGACATTTCTAGAAGTCTCCTTGGTGATATTGTGTCGGAAAAACTTGGTTACAAGAAGTTGTGTGCGAGATGGGTGCCCAGAATGCTCACACCGGAGCACCGTCAAAATCGCGTCACCACCGCGCGTGAATTTTTGGATCGTTTTGTACAGGAGGGAGAAGCTTTTCTGGACTCTATCGTGACAGGGGATGAGACGTGGGTGTGTCACTACACCCCAGAGACCAAAAGACAATCACTTCAGTGGCGTCATTCATCTTCCCCAGCCACCAAAAAGTTCAAGACAACCCATTCAGCCGTAAAAGTCATGGCATCTGTTTTTTGGGACCGTAAGGGCGTCCTTTTGGTGGATTTTATGCCCAAAGGGACTACCATTAATGCAGAGGCTTACTGCAATACCCTAAAAAAACTCAGAAGAGCCATTCAGAACCGCAGAAGGGGAATGCTGACCCGGGGAGTCAGCCTCCTGCATGACAACGCCAGGCCCCACACCGCGCGAGTTTCACAGGAGCTGCTGACATCATTTGGATGGGATATTGTCACCCACCCACCCTATTCACCCGACTTGGCGCCTTCGGACTATCACCTTTTCACTAAACTAAAGGAGTTTTTGGGTGGGAAACGTTTTTCCAACAATCAGGAGGTCGAGGAAGCTGTGAAGAAGTGGCTGAAAGAGTTGGCGGCGGAGGTCTATGACACTGGCATACAAAAGCTGGTGCCCCGACTACAGAAATGTCTTGATCTCGACGGCGATTATGTTGAAAAATAGTATAATATATTTCTGAAGTATCCTGTGAGTTTCAATTAAATACAAGCATTTTTCGATTCTAAATAAATGTCGTAACCTTACTTTCTGGATGGCCCTCGTAGTAGTAAGAGTTTGATTTTCCCTTATCTATATATTTTCCTTCAATTATAATGTTGTTCAAATTAAATGGTAAAGTAATGAATGATCTTAGGGCTGATTGTAAGGTATGTCTAAGAATAATCTTGGGATAAACCACTAGCAGGGTGGAAAAAAATATTTCTTTTAAAAAAACATAAAAAACAGTTGTTTTTTTCACAATAGAGGAAAAGTATTTTAAACTGCGAATAAAACTTGTTTTAAACATAAGCTTACATTTTTTTTAAATTGTGAATAAAACATTATTTATTTAAAATAAATGTTGGAAACAATGCATAAAACATTATTTACTAAAAAAAAATACTGTGTATCTATATAGTTTAAAAAAAATATTTGTTGCATGTAGCAGAAAATGCAATTAAAAATTGTAAATAATATGGCTGCACAGTTCATAGTTTTGTAACCAATGTGGCTACAGAAAGGGAAAATCAGGTAAAGTCAGGGAGTTTTGTGAGGTCAGGGAAAACCGGGAATTAACTTAAAATTACTGACATGTCAGGGAATTTATAGACTGCAAAAGAGAACAAATGCAAATGCCAAGAGATGATGTTCTAACTAACATGAATGGTTTACTGTATTGGCACACATAGTCCTACAAAGCTCTATTTTGTAGCAAGCTGGACTGTTAGTATCAGGCCATCCTGTGAGCCCGTCTAATAATAGACTGAAGTTGGAACTGAACAAAGAAAGCAAGAGTGTAACTTTACTAGTGAGCGCAGAACTGATGTGTGAGCGAGAGAGAAGTAAGGATGGTTCTTGACCTTGATAATTTGATGATGTCACTCAGTACAAACATAGGAGAATCTATAACTACATATTCGAGTCTTTGTCATACGCATGAGCATGTACTGGAATAACAACTCGTTTAATACATCTTACGCAAACGCAAGTACAGTAGAGCGTCGCAAATCCGGATCGGCGGTGAGAGCAGGTAGGGGAGGTAGTGGAAGGTGTCCTTGAGAGTTCAACGACTTAGTCAGTCACCTCTGCTCGGTCTCTGTGCTATCATTTACAAACTTTACAGCAGTGGGGAAACCTTCGTCGTATAGTTGCCTTGTGACGTTTTAGTGTGCAAGTTAAAACGGTACATATTTTTACTTTGTTAATCATGTCATAGTTATCAAATAAAAGGAAACATAATTTTTTATCTATAGAGGATAATAAGTCAGAAATTTTACGAAGACTGTCTAAAGGGGAAAGTGGTGCATCTCTCACTAAAATATATGGTTTGAGAACTTCAACTATTAGTGAAATTAAAGCAAAGAAAGACAGTTCACCACGTTTTGCTTCAAAACTAGATTCTGAATAAGGTTCAGAAAAGAAAAACCACAAGAACGGCAAAAAACAGTGTAGGCCTATTGGAAGAAAGTGTGCTGCAGTTTGTGAAAAACCTCAGCCTAAAGGACGCCATTTACATGGTAGCAGATGCCTGGGGATCTCTTACTGACGACAACTTAAAAAATGCCTGGAAAAAATTGTGGCTAATCCCCGAAACCCCAAATCAAGGACAAGATGAGGCAAACTCTCAAACTCCATCGGACGCCAACACTCCTACTGACGCCGAAGTTGTGGCTCTATACCAGACATTGCCTGTATTTGAACAGTGCGATGAACTTGATGCAAGGGAGTGGTTTGAAAGTGATGGCAATGACCCTGGTTATCAGCATTTGAATGATGACGAAATAATTCATCAGGTAATTGAGGACAATGATAATGGAAGATAATGTAGGAGAGAGTAACGACGATGAAGAAATGGATGCTGAAGATGCTGCCAGTCCTTCACACTCAGACACCTATGAAGCATTCCAGACAGCTATGAACTGATTAGAGAGACAACCTGAGGGGACGGCGATACAACTCGTACTTCTTAAAAGACTGAGAGACATGGCTGCAAAGAAACGTACGTCAAGTCTTGTACAAAAAACAATTAAGGACTTTTTACCCAATAAGTTTTCATAAATTACTGTAGATTCTTGTTTGTTTTTCTAAAAAGTATTGTATAGTTACTAATCTAAATTACATAATGTACATGTTTTTATTCAATATACTTTATTAAAATATTTTGTGTACTGTATTTTTCGAACCCTTCAGCCTCTAATTTAAAATACAGTAGACTCCCGAGCGTCATGTATCCTCTAGTCAATACATTACGTATGTATACAGTTATTGAAAGCACATCTGAAAATCCGGACAATTCAGTAAACCGGATGGGTCCCCATCCCGATCGATCCGGATTAACGACGCTCCACTGTATTGAAAAATACATTACCTAACAAATAACGATTGTTTTAATTCATAATAAGATGTAAAAACTATTACAATTTAATTTTATTTTATTTTTACTAGATTTTTGTTAACATGTTAATTTGACTGAAAAATCAGTTTGCCAAAGTGATGTTCCATTTCAATCGTTTCTAACCATAATGACACAGTTTTTAAAAGTGATAATGTTCCTTAATCCTTAGTTCATGCTGCCTTACCTTCCGTTCCAGCCGCGCTAATTCATACACATGGTTTTTAACTGATGCATTCGAGTCAAATTCTTAGATTCAGAAGTTATAGCTTAGGTCAGTATTTAGGCAGTGTGTGATAATGATATTTGATAAAGTTTAAAATCCAGACAATGTTTTGCTAAACAACAATCACAAAGTTCTAGCTAATGAAGTTCTGTTTTGCATTTGTTTGTTCTAAAATAATATTTGCACATCACAAATAGTATCTAATATATTTAAAACTGAAAAACTTATTAAATGGTTTATTATGTTTATGCCTCATTTTTAAAAGCTAGTCTAGGCCTAGGTAGCCTATTTGATTAATGTAATAATCGCCGTTCATCGAGGTAAACTGGGGAAAAGTTATTTTCCCATTCTTTATTTGTTTGGGTTTTTTTTTTACAATATTTGGATGGCGTCACTAATAATATCTAAAACATTTAAAACTAAAAAACTTGTTAAATTGTTATTTTTAAGGTCAGAAACTTTTTAAAAGATCAGTCTTTGTGATTGGTGTAATAAATGTAAAAATCGTCATTCATCAAGGTGAAGTGGGGGAAAAAGTCAGGGAAATTTAGATAAAAATTTCTGGAAAGCCTGGAAACGTCAGGGAATTTTATAATAAAAGTTCTGTAGCCACTCTGTATAACAGATAACGCTGCTAATATGCCTAAAATGAGACATGAGTTGGGACAATCTGACAGTGTTGGTTTACAAGATGTTCTGTGCATTTGCTGAATTTATTTGTGCACGACATAGTTCCTGGGATTAAACAACATACTAAGCAAATAATAAATATTTCAAAAATTCACATTTTCCTTCAGATAAGTATAAACAAGCTGGAGGAAAATCACTTATTCTCCCTCAGGATGTTCGTTGGAATACACTGGCTGAGTGCATAGTCATTTCTTGAAAAATTGGCACATTTTGTCAAAAGTTGTGATGATAATCGAGCTGCAATTGATGTAAATATTGCATCCAAAAATAATAATATGAATATTAAAGTAAATGTCCAAGATTACTTGGTAAAGTTGAAAAAAATGGCTGTTGCTTTAGACAAAGTACAGTGTGATACATGCACCAGTGGTGAAGCAGCTGAAATATGACTGTCTTTGCTAACAGAGTTTGGAGAGAGAAACTGAAGGTGAATTTAGACACTTTCAAAAACAATTTGACATGGCAACAACACCTTACCATTTTTTAACAAACCTTTTAGATCCACAGTTTAGAGGAATAAAAATGAGTCAAGAGCGATTAAATATTGCTAGGAAATATAGATATTCATATCACCCGATTTTAATGGCAGAAATAATAAAATATCTGTCAAAATTTGCTCCATTCAAAGATTATCTGGTTTTGAAATATGTCCTAGAAGATTCAAAGACAATAACATGGTGGCTAGCACTAGAAAACCGTGTGAGCCCAAAAATGATGGCCCTAATCAAGCAATTGCACAGTGCATTAGCATCGTCTGCGGGAATTGAACGGCTGTTTCCTTTCTTTGGCTTAATACAGTTGAAAATTAGAAATATATTAGGTATATAAAAAACATTTAAGCTTGTAGAATTTTTTTTAGCACTAAATAGTAAATAAACAAATTATCCTTCTGATATGATATTTCAAGTAGAGCCTCCTTAATTTTGAGTACTATGCCTAGTTACGAGATAAAAATAAACATAAATTTCTTATAATTAGAAGGTGTGATGTTGAAAACTTATTCCTTAGATGTTATGATAAGGGAATTTTCCATTTTGTATTAAATAAACGTGTTTCATTGTAGTTTTGTTTAATTGAAGAATTTAAAAAATATGTTTAAAGCATTTGTTTGAAATGTTTTTAAACAAGTATTTAGTTTAAAACATGTTTTAAAAAAGGTGTTTTAAACATAACAACCCTGACCACTAGTAACCATCATAACCCATCCCCTGGTGGGTGCGCAACTAAATGTTTCATTACAATAAGTTATTGTAATGTCATCTATTTTAGGCCAGTGTGATAGTTCATATTAAAGCTAAGAGATGGGGCTACCACCTAAATGTTGTATTATGACCATGAATTAAGCAATAAATGAGAAACTAAGTGAGTAGCGTAATTATGTTTCAGTTAAGAGTATATGAGTAGAAAAATGGCTGCCAGGGCTGCGTAGATTGCTGTGCTAAACATGCGCCAATTTTTATAATCCCACTTCTTTGCAGTATGATTTATAGTTTTTAATTCAATGTAATATTTTAAATTACTACTTTATAACAACATATGCTCAACTTTCAATTATTAATCCTTATATTGTCTTTTCTACGTTTACCTTTAACATGTTTCTATATTTTATAATGAAGAACCCTTTTCTTAATTCTACCCACTTCATTTGTTAGTTCATTTATTCCAACTTTTTCTATCTAACCATTCCTTATCCAACAAAATGGAAAAATTATGTTAGAAGAAATTAGTGATGAGTATTAAATGGAAAAAGTTATTTTGACTCCTGTAAACAAAAGTTGCATACTTTTTTTAGTGAATACATAAAAAATTTCGAAAATATGATCTCATTTCCCAACTTTTCTCTGTCCAGGCAAATTCCCTGACATTTCCTTGTTTTCAACGTCGTCGTTGAACACCCTCCTAAAATTCCTTTCAAGTGAAGATAAGTTCTATCATATAAATTTATTGTCTAATGATGGTGGTGTAGTGTAATTTTCAATGCCATGAAATGGGTTGAGTGTGTGAAAAGAAGGAAAGCCTGTGTCTTAAAACAAATCCAGCTTTACTCTCTAAATCCTTTAACCAATTAACAAAAGCTATTGTACTAAAAAGTAGACATGGGATGCTTGTATCCTCGAGTCCTAGAATCGTATGATATTCAAGAAATTTGAGGTTCATGAAATTTTTAAAAAAGTATCTTGCATACGTTAAAGTCCAAACCTGATTCCAGGACAAACTAGTTCGGACTAGACCGAATCAATACATCCTGCCACTTGTAGGACAAACCAATATAACTTGATGTTTTTAGAATGTACTTGTTTTCATTCTTCTTAACCCGTATGATGAATCGACCTTGGACAGGTTTCATAATTTACAGTTCGAGCACAAATCCTGTCAGCTAACCTAACATAACCTAACCTAACCCTGGTTTGGCCTAATAACATTGTAGGTTATACTAATTTATCCTATGAGCTAGGCCAAGATTTCCGGATTAACAAATTTAAACTAGACTAGAGTACTACAGCCTGAGGCTCTTAGGATGTATCAATTCATCCTAGCCGATCTAGTTTGTCCTAGAATCGGGTTTGGATGGTAACACATACAATTATGAAGATTGTGACTTCAAATAACAATTTTAAACTATTCGTAAAAGAAATTTATATAGACATGTGTATTTTAGAGAGTAAAAAACCACAAAAAAAAGGGACAAAGTTGTATTATAGTAGAATCTCGGAAACTCTACCTAATGTGGACTGAGATGGTCTCGAGTTTATGGAAATGTTGCGTTTTACAAATTAACTTGCATAAGATGCATGTTTAGTATGTCATGTTTAATACACAAGGATGAATCACAGTAGTATTGAATATTATAGGTACAGTTGTACTGTACTGTAGTATATTACAGTACAATAACAGTAATATACATACAGTACAATATATTATACGTTAATATAATGGTGTATATACATATGTGTAATCTACAGAAATGCACAGTACTGTACATGATGGCTGGCGTCAACAACTGTGAGCATGTCGAGTTACACGGAATGTCACGTTATCAAGTGTCGAGTTTCTGAGACTTTAGTGTAATATAATTAATTTACTAAAAAAATATGTTTTTTGGTTATTTTTATGATGTAATATACATGAAAAACAAATGAGCATCTGTCAGTAGGCTTAAACAACTTTGAATACTTTTACTTTGAATAGAATTGTAAATATTTTAATATTTGAGAATTTGAATTTAGATTCGAGATTAAAGCATTGGATTCTAAAAATATAGGATTCGAACCATCTCTAATAAAACTTCCAATATTACCTGTAGGAGAAATCCACGTTATCCATGATTCGTCTTTGTCTTATCCAGTAAAGAGTTAAAACCGTGAACCCTCCAACCACCAATGATGCAATCAGGAGTATAAACACTGTAAATAAAAAAAATTTAAGATTTTAATACACCCTTGAAAATTGAGTATGTTTTATTGTTAGTACAATTAACTCCAATGTTATTAAAGTTTTATTATATTTATTTACTGTCAAAATAAAACACATGCACATTCACACACCTATGAATGATTTTACAAACATTTTAATATGGGTGTGCAAAGTCCACTTTTTCAATTCGAAGCAAACTCGAATCGTATATATTAAATATTCTCGAAGGCAAATCAAAGTTTGAATATTTTCTTTTAGTCATTTTATACTTTAAAAAATATTATATTGTCGTTATTTAAATTTATGCACTAAAATTACTTAGAAAATGTTCTATAGTACAATTGTTTGTAATTTCTTGTTACTCTGAAAAATAAAGTTACTATCACAACATGCAATTCAATTTCTTTAGATTTTTTCCATATGAATATTAATTTGTGATGTACAAAAAGCTCAGAATGGCTATAATTATTGTGTTTTTCAACACAGAGTCTAATATGTTATGCCTTGTTCACACTACTGGAATGATGCTTAAACTTGCAGTACAAGCTACCTAAGGTCTGTTCAGTGTAGGAATTGTTTTCTGAAAGGCCTTTTTCCCTACCAGAAATCTATTATATAGTAGGATATTGGTAGGAAGAAAGACCGTTCAGAGAGTAATTCCTACCGAATTCCTACCGTGAATGGAGTATATTTATTTAGTAGTTGATTTCTTGTTAGTACTAATGTAGCTTTGAAAGTTGTTTATTTAGCTTTGGGGTTTTGTGTGCCGCAGGTTGAAGAGCAGTGTTTTAGGTGAATTTGCACATAAGTACTATAGAATTTCCAGGAAACCTATCTTTGACCATTTCAATATCAAGAGAATTAAGACATAGTCCGGGTAAATGGTATTTTTTTTAGACATGCCACATTTCTAAATGGTTATTTCATAATTGAAAAAAGTATTAATGGCTCACCCATAAAAAATACAGACGGAGTTGCAGTTAGATGAGATGGCATAACAACTAACATGTCAACGACATTAGCCAGAGATCCGTTGTTAGGTGGGGCAGAGATGTTGAGGATGTGAGCAAAAAGAGAATACAGGTCCACAGTGTCAAATGGGGCAATGACATGGTTCTTCTTGATGAGAGGCCCACGTGCAATAAAATAGGGATGCATGTTAGACTCTGCATTATCATAGCCATGAATACCAAGTGTAGTGTTCATGTTGGCTGAAACAATGGAAAACATCAATATAAGATATCTTGTTATAGCTGAGACAAATAATCTTTCAAATGTTACTGACCTTTGGGTTGTGGTCCAAAATTAAGAAGCCATCTGACCCCACAGTGAAAACCTAACGTAAGTTAATTTGTAAGAAATAAAAATGATAGAATAGTAGGTAAATAAGAAAGCATAGATATAACTTAAAACACTAGCACATATTTACACACACTGCTATTATAGCATCTTCTTCACGAATTTATTCATTACAAATTGTTTTTGCTCAATGCACTTTATTTAAAACTAACTTAAGTTAAACAACTCGAATCAGGCATGGCATTTTGGTGCAGTTTTCTGTAGGTATTTTTCTTTAGAAAACAGTGGTATTGAGACCAATGAAACTGTTTTACGATATTTTAAAATGAACAGACCATTAAAGTGATCAACTGCTCTTAGATACATGTTCTGGTTTGAGAGTATTCCAGTTAGTAAGCTGTGTGATGGTCTATTAATGCTTCTTTGTTTACACATTCAATAAACGTTAAATTATATTTTAATTTGACAATAAGTAGATTTAATAAGGATTAAATTATCTAGTGAAACAAGTTGTAAATCTGACACCTTAGCTCAATCAGTAATATGTTTGTCTACTGAGCTAAGGGTCCCTGGTGTGATTTTCGGCATGGCTGAAAATTTATCATTGATGAAAATATGGGTTAACAATGATAAATTAGCATCCAGGGACTAGATGTTGTACCTGTCCTAGTCTTAGGTTAGATAATAAGGCATATGAAGTTACGACAGGCCTAGCAAGCTGGTAGAAGAAAATATATGGCTTGAATGGCTGGAAACAGTAATGAATATAAGTAAATAAGCTGTAAAGAAGGCCTCCCAAAATACGACCACCAGGACACCAAAGGCAACTTTAATTCCTACCTAGTGAGCTTATATTCTTTCAGGTATATATTTATTTTAAATAATTACTAATGGATTGAATTTTGAAGCAAACTTGTTAACTAATGTTTAGACATACTAGATATTTTCTAAATATTTACTCGAATATAGGAGTTTACTTTTCTCAATAAACATTTTAGAAATGTTTTAGAATTGAAGAATCATATTAGATAAGCATACTTAGGTTATGTGCAGCATGAGCAAAGATTTTTGAAATTAAATAAAAATAATGAAAAAAAGCTTAATTTTACTGTTATGATTGATAGTCACGTTCCATTTAACACTAAGAAATTTTTGTTTTCTATTTTAGCTGGGCTACTAATTTTTTTTTTAATTTCAGCAGGTTTGATGAGAATAATGAATCTCAAGGAAATGTAAGAAACTTGCCGATAAAAGAATGTAAATGTAAGAAACTTGCCGATAAAAGAATAGAAATATAAGAAACTTGCCAATAAAAGAATGGATCTCAAGGAAATGTAAGAAATTTGCCGATAAAAGAATGGATCTCAAGGAAATGTAAGAAATTTGACAATAAAAAAATGGATCTCAAGGAAATGTAAGAAATTTGCCGATAAAAGAATGGATCTCAAGGAAATGTAAGAAATTTGCCGATAAAAGAATGGAAATATAAGAAACTTGCCGATAAAAGAATGGATCTCAAGGAAATGTAAGAAATTTGCCGATAAAAGAATGGATCTCAAGGAAATGTAAGAAATTTGCCAATAAAAGAATGGATCTCAAGGAAATGTAAGAAATTTGCCGATAAAAGAATGGATCTCAAGGAAATGTAAGACATTTGCCGAATAAAGAATGGAAATATAAGACACTTGCTGATAAAAGAATGGAAATGTTAGACACTTGCCGATAAAAGAATGGAAATATAAGAAACTTGCCGATAAAGGAATGGATCTCAAGGAAATGTAGGAAATTTGCCGATAAAAGAATGGATCTCAAGGAAATGTAAGAAATTTGCCGATAAAAGAATGGAAATGTAAGACAATTGCCGATAAAAGAATGGAAATGTAAGACACTTGCCGATAAAAGAATGGATCTCAAGGAAATGTAAGACACTTGCCGATAAAAGAATGGATCTCAAGGAAATGTAAGAAATTTGCCGATAAAAGAATGGAAATGTAAGACACTTGCCGATAAAAGAATGGAAATGTAAGACACTTGCCGATAAACGAATGGGAATGTAAGACACTTGCCGATAAAAGAAAGGAAATGTAAGAAACTTGCCGATAAAAGAATGGAAATGTAAGACACTTTCCGATAAAAGAAAGGAAATGTAAGAAACTTGCCGATAAAAGAATGGAAATGTAAGACACTTGCCGATAAAAGAATGGATCTCAAGGAAATGTAAGAAATTTGCCGATAAAAGAATGGATGTCAAGGAAATGTATGAAACTTTCCGATAAAAGAATGGAAATGTAAGACACTTGCCGATAAAAGAATGGAAATGCAAGACACTTGCCGATAAAAGAAAGGAAATGTAAGAAACTTGCCGATAAAAAAATGGAAATGTATGAAACTTGCTGATAAAATTATTATTATTATTATTATTATTATTATTATTAGCACCGCGTCTTACTACCCATTCGGGTTATACGCACTTACGCTAATGTGTTTGTGTAATGGTTGGGTGATTGTGAGATGAAATGAAGGACCTACAGTTTAACGTGGAATCCGAACCACGGTGGAGGCCTGGCATTCCCTGCTGATAAAATAATGGAAATGTAAGACACTTGCCGATAAAATAATGGAAATGTAAGACACTTTCCGATAAAAGAATGGAAATGTAAGACACTTGCCGATAAAATAATGGAAATGTAAGACACTTGCCGATAAAAGAATGGAAATGTAAGACACTTGCCAATAAAAGAATGGAAATGTAAGACACTTGCCGATAAAAGAATGGAAATGTAAGACACTTGCCGATAAAAGAAAGGAAATGTAAGAAACTTGCCGATAAAAGAATGGAAATGTAACACACTTGCCGATAAGAGAATGGAAATGTAAGACACTTGCCGATAAAAGAATGGAAATGTAAGACAATTGCCGATAATAGAATGGAAATGTAAGACACTTGCCGATAAAAGAATGGAAATGTAAGAAACTTTCCGATAAAAGAATGGAAATGTAAGACACTTGCCGATAAAAGAATGGAAATGTAAGACACTTGCCGATAAAAGAATGGACATGTAAGACACTTGCCGATAAAAGAATGGAAATGTAAGACACTTGCCGATAAAAGAATGGAAATGTATGACACTTGCCGATAAAAGAATGGAAATGTAAGACACTTGCCGATAAAAGAATGGAATATGTAAGAAACTTGCCGATAAAAGAATGGAAATGTATGAAACTTGCCGATAAAAGAATGGAAATGTAAGACACTTGCCGATAAAAGAAGAGAAATGTAAGACACTTGCCGATAAAAGAATGGAAATATAAGAAACTTGCCATAAAAGAATGGATCTCAAGGAAATGTAAGAAATTTGCCGATAAAAGAATGGATCTCAAGGAATATGTAAGAAACTTGCCGATAAAAGAATGGAAATGTATGAAACTTGCCGATAAAAGAATGGAAATGTAAGACACTTGCCGATAAAAGAATGGAAATGTAAGACATTTGCCGATAAAAGAAAGGAAATGTAAGAAACTTGCCGATAAAAGAATGGAAATGTAACACACTTGCCGATAAAAGAATCGAAATGTAAGACACTTGCCGATAAAAGAAAGGAGATGTAAGAAACTTGCCGATAAAAGAATGGAGATGTATGAAACTTGCCGATAAAAGAATGGAAATGTAAGATAATTGCCGATAAAAGAATGGAGATGTATGAAACTTGCCGATAAAAGAAAGGAAATGTAAGAAACTTGCCGATAAAAGAATGGAGATGTATGAAACTTGCCGATAAAAGAATGGAAATGTAAGACAATTGCCGATAAAAGAATGGAAATATAAGAAACTTGCCGATAAAAGAATGGATCTCAAAGAAATGTAAGAAACTTGCCGATAAAAGAATCGAAATTTAAGACACTTGCCGATAAAAGAATCGAAATGTAAGACACTTGCCGATAAAAGAATCGAAATGTAAGACACTTGCCGATAAAAGAAAGGCAATGTAAGACACTAGCCGATAAAAGAATGAATCTCAAGGAAATGTAAGAATACTTGCCGATAAAAGAATGGAAATGTAAGAAACTTGCCGATAAAAGAATGGAAATGTAAGACACTTGCCGATAAAAGAATGGAAATGTCCAACTTTAAAAAAAATCCTCAATGCAATTAGATAAGGTATAAACCCAAGCACCCCTAATTCGAGAGTAAGTCTTGCTAACTCTCAATAAATGGCAATCTTAGATGCTTGTAATCCAATATGTTCGACATGATTTGAATAGTGGTTAGAATACCTGACTTGAGTCAAAGAACAGGTTTATGTTGTTTGTTGTTTTATTAATGATCCTTTCCTGGCTGGTAAATTTCTTTAAAATTCACTTCTTTGTCTTGAGTCCTTGGATTAGTACAGGCATGGTTCAGATGGCCTGAGAAATTAATAGATCAAGCAGTATTAAATTATTATTAGCACCGCATCTTACTAGGTTATTATACGCACTTACGCAAATGTGTAATGGTAGGGTGATTGTGAGATGAAATGGAGTACCTACAGTTTAACGTGGAATTCGAACCACGGTGGAGGCCTGGCATTCCCCACATTCACAAGATGTCTTGTCAGAGGTGAAGGAAGGGTTTGGAAATCAGATAAATCTGTGCCGGGTACGAGGATTGAACACCGGACCTCAGCACAGAAGTCCGACACCTTACCTCTAGACCACCAGGTCACCCAGTATTAAATGTATTGATTCAATTTGTTCAATATTTTGTTTGTAATTCTACTTTGAAACTATATTGAAACTGAACCACTAGACGTGTGAGAATACAAATGAGAATGTTCTAGAACTACAACACAGACCCGTGACACAAGTGTGAGCTGAGCTTCTTTTATCATTGTTAAAGGGATAATGTATTCATCTCAATAACTTGTGTTTGTTTTAATTCTGCACCATTATTAAATGATTTACAAAAAAAAAGTTATTTTGTACTGAGTTCCTTTCCATTGCAAGTACTGTTCATAGTTCTAAGCTAATCTAAAAGGTAACTTCTGGTTTCGACGATAAAAAAAATAATTGGAAAGGTATCCAGTAACAATTTATTGTCCTTAGTGGACAGGTTTGTTATCTTGTGCAACCTTAACAAAACTTCCCTTTTTACAGAAGAAAACTATATACTTAAACAATTAATTTGAAAGGAATAAAATCACCTATAACATAGATATTTTTAGCTCAAAGCAAACCGGGAGACTTCTCCTAGACTGAAAGATAGATCAACAAAAACAAAGACTAAATTACAAAAGGGAAGATTTGGAAACCTGCACCAACACGTGGTTACTCTAAGGGATCTTTGAAATCATCACAAGGTTACCAATATGAAAGATTTAGAATTTATTAGTAAAAAACACATTTTGTCAATTTAAGAAATAGGAGAAAAGATTCACAGCCACCATAACTTTACCGATTTGTATATCAAAATTACATTATTAAAAAAAGGATTTCTTTAGTAAAAGACAGGAGAAAGACAAGTTAATAATGATAAAAATAGCGTTCGACCATATTACCTAATGCCAATTATAATTTAGAAAATTTGGTATATAGGATCAAAACCGTTACAGAGTAGAACACGAAAACCAGGTCCCATTGTATACAATGGTAGCGTTACATAAAGATACAAAATTAATAAATCTAAATGCCAAAATTAGGGAAATAAAACTACAAGGACCTTTACCCCATTAAAAAAGAAAGCAACTAGATGCTAATTTATGATCAAAACCCCACAAAAGAAACAAGAGAAAAATTTAGCGTCTCACGTCAATCAGGTCCGGAAAAAGAGTGGACGAGATGATTGTGTCCACTGACAGAAAGTCGTGTGTCAGGAGAGGCCAATCAGAGACAAGAACGCGAGACAAAAAAGGACCAATGGCATTATAGTTATTACTTTAACCTTTACAAAATACAGTGAAACTAAATATAAACAAAAGGAACCAAAGGGACGGAAAAAAAACATTATTACAGTTAAATTAATTACATTTAAAAAGGATTATTAAAAATTTAGTTCCATTAATTTCCGCCCAGACCGCCATTTTTAGTTCAATCTTTGCCAGACAAACCCGCCTCGGTGGCGTAGTTGGCTAACGCGCTTGTCGTGTTGAGCTCGACCGCCGAAGACGGGGAGATCGAGGGTTGGGTGAACTGGGGATGGTTTTTCCTAAAATGGTTTTCCACTCTTCCTCCACGCAAATGCGGGTTCACTTCCTCTAATTCAAACTTCCCAATTCCTAATCCATTAGCGTAATTAGTACTTAAAGTGTATAACCCGAACGGGTAGTAAGACGCGGTGCTAAATATTATATATTATTTGCCAGACAAGCTTCGCTACTCACTACTACCAGAAGATGCAAGATCGATCGAACACACAATATAATTGATTTAGTTAAAAATTGGGAAGTTGATTAATATTTTAATAGCACACCCATATTATTGTTAAGGGCGTCTAAGATCTTCAAATGCATTAGAGATATTTTAAATGCAAGGATTAGGAAAAAAATTATATTCGAGATCTAAAAAAATTAAACCTATATTGTATTTTGATTTTTAATCTGAGCTTGTTTTGAGTTATGATGTTTATTAATGGCTTAGCTCAAAATAATGATCAAGGCCTGTACACACAGAAGACTAAGCTAAGTTAAGCTCTGCTAACTATTTAGAAAAATAGCGGACCATATATTTAAATGAGTTGATTCACACAGAAAGCTAAGATAAGCTATGCCTCGCTAAGTTTTTTCCAATTGCTGGGCAGGCGATTTTTCCATCTCCCATCTTGAGCCATCTTACATTGAACATGCACATAACATAGCTTGGGCTTCGTGTCGAACAGACACAGTGCTGGTCTGGTGAAAATAACTAAAGACGTGTTGAAGTTTTGTTTTAGTTTGTTTCACGTGTATTTAAGTAATATTCTATTTAGGTGTTATATTTAATAAATGTTTTTATATTAAAATGGAAGCATTAAATGAACAAGTCAAACCTCCACCTCCTTAATTTTCTTCATCTTTCAAAACCGCTGCTAACAGCATCTTTTCTTCCTCAGTACTATCATCAGAGCTCAAACAAGACATTTTGGAGAACACCTTCATAACTAAACATCACTGGAGCAGACCAGAAAGAAACAGCATTGGATTTGGGGTGAAAAGAGGGACCACAGCTTAGCAATGAGTGTGTATCGGTCTTTAGCCAAACCTTACAACAGTTTTCCAGAACATTAATTTACTACCACCCCCCAACAGCCAGGACGATTTGTGCCGAGTGTCTCGTCACTCATGTTTGGGCCCGCGCGCAGCGCGGTTTGCCCATTCCCCCTCCCTTTTTCTGCCATGCATGGTTGGCTGCGCACGGCGTCTTCGCTCCTCGCTCGTCAGGTTGCGTGGCTAATTCTACCTGAACTTGGTTTTTAGACTCCGGTGAATACGGGTCAGTGGTTCATGAGCGGTTGGCTCTCAGTTCTGGGAGTGGGTAGAGCTGATCGGGGATAGAGACACCGTCATGCGCGGGATTGGAGATGGGGGTTTCGCTTTCGAGATACAGTTGTGTAACCGGACCGACCAAGGGGGGGAACGCAACCAAATACACAAATAAAGACTTGTGTTAAAACATCAACCGGATAACTTTCTTCGTACAACCCCTATACTAGAACTTGTATCGCGCCCCAACTCTGGCGCGCGGACCCCTAGCCGCGACACCGGTGACCACGGGGGCAGACACATGGTCTCCCACAACATTGTATGGGTCCACGAGAGGTTTGGTCACAGATTGCTCCCCTGTCCACCCCAGTTAGTTATGTGTGTACGCATGTCTCCAGTGCCTCGGGACTGGAAGTATGGGACAGTAAAGAGGACAGGAGAGTTTCCTCCTCTCCCCCCTAATTAGTATATACTAATGTAATCTGGTTGTAAATAGTTCCTCCTCGTCCCCCTAATCAGTATATACTAATGTAATCTAGTTGTAAATAGTTTCTAGGATTAATTCAAGTGTATTTCCATGTATCAATATTTGTAGGGAAATATTATCAAGCTATATAAGTACAGTGGAACCTGGATAATTCAAACTTGAAGGAATTAGGAAAAAATTTGAATTAAATTAGTTTCTTAAAATAAATTGAAAAGAAACACAGTTAATTTTGCAACCAAGCTCAAAAACCTAATTCATCATATTTGGACATAATCTGTACACAATTTCTTTAAAAAGTTAGAAATTTTAATCTGTTTTCCTGATTTAAGTCTCTCAGCGCACATAACCTTTCGAGAGGTTCGACCTTGACTCACGGAGTACAGAACTGTATGTGTAAACAAAAATGTATGGGTGGGAGGGGGAGGGGCATGAAGAGGGGTACTGACTGCATTCCAACGTCGCCTCCCCTGATCCACAAATAGAACAACACGGCGCAGCAACTATAAGTAGGAAAACAATACTGCACAGTACATTAGAACTTACAAAAAGTTCAAATTAACCAAAAACAAAAATTGAATTATCCACGATTTTTTTGTTTTAGTAAAAAATTCATGGGACCAGGTGAAGAATTCGAATCAAAGACGATTTTGAATTACGGAAATTCGAATTAGGTTCCATTAATATAAATGGATTTATAATTATTATCAGAAACAGTTAAGAACAATCATCTTCTCAGGGTTTACTTTCTAAGAAGCTGATTCTACCATGGATAAAGCTCATATACACCACTCTAGTGTTCTAAAGGGTAATTATTTAACCATCAAAGTTGGGCTGAAAGAAGTCTAATGGAACAACACCAAGATGCTGATCATTAGCAACCCATCAACTAACCATCACATTTTGGAGAATAAAGTATCAATGAACAAAAAATATAAACAAAGGAATCAATAAACAAAGCAGCGTCAAAGTTAATTTTGGTGTGCCCTTTATAAAACGATGTTTTAAAATAATATGGCAGAGAGAGTGGCGTCTAATCCACTATTTTATGATTTTGAACCTTGGAATCCTGAATCTGAATATTGAATCAAATCATGAACTTGAGAGGAAATATAAGTTTTATATAATTATAGAAAATACACATAGTAGCTAAATGTTAACATTCTTTCTTAAATAATCACTTCGTTATAACATTAATACATTCTGTTAAGTGTTAAATTACTGATCTGGGGCCTGGTTGTTGTGTTTGTCCTGTGATTATATTGGGTCTGAAGCACCAATAAACAGTAGTGGGATTCTAAAACAATTTTCCCTTGAAACATTGGTGAAAAAAAAAGTGAGTTTTAAATCTGAAATTTTCTCAAACCCTCGAATCTCAAATATCCTTAATGAATTGAGGGTCCCCATCCCCCCCGATGGCAGCAGAAGATGGAAAACAGTATAAAAATAATCCCCAAGTCATATTATTTAATAGTTTTTTAATTATATAAAAAAAGTCTGACACCTTTGCTCAGTCTTTAGCGCTTCTGTCTACTGAATTAAGGGTATCACCAAGGCCGTAGCCAGCCAATAATTTCAGGGGGGGGGGGGGTCTGGTGGGCCCATCCCCCCAATTGCCGGAGGCTAGAATAAATTCTAAATTATAAACTGTTCTAGAAGCTATCTGAAGTGTTTTTTATGGCAACATACCTCTCTAACTGCCAGAGACTGGGAAAAACCTATAGAGGCCTATTTAAACACCTCTAGAAGCTATCTAAAATGTTTTTATAGTAACACAGCCCCCTAAATGCCAGAGTATAGTACAAATTCTAAATATTAGACACCTCTAGAAGTTCCCTGAAGTGCTTTTTATGGTAACACAGCCCTCTGATTTGTACTTGTACCTTAATTTTGATATTGTATGAACCATAAATAAAGCCATATATATTTTGTTCATAACATTTTGGGAGGAGGGGGGGTTTACTAAATAACATGAAATTGGGGTGGTTGTTTTGACAGTACCGAATTCATGGTCTGAGGAATTAGTGTTGTGTCATTTCTAGAAATAAGTTAGTTTACCAGTCGTGTGCTGATATAATCTCATGGTTCAGAAAGTAAACGCAGATACAAAATAAGAGTGTAACAATACTGACGTGTAATGTTGTAATTGTGAATGTAGTAATCCTGGTAAACAAAGAGGTCATCAAAAGCATAGCCTTCATCCGCCACTGCTAGGATTGGAGGTGTACGGTTGTTGTTCTTGAAATGCCATCTTTCTGGGATATCAGCCCTCTTGAACACACTGAAGTTATCATGCAACGAAGCATTCTTCAACGATTTGTAAATGTGTTCTTCGTTATCTACAATCAATATACATTGTTATTTAACCAATCACAAACCAAAACTATTTCTATAGAGGATTAATTGGGGGAGGAGGGAGGGGTTGTAAGATGGGGAATATGGGGTGAGGAGGAGAGGGGGAAGGGGGAGTAGAATAGGGGGACATGGAATGTGGGGTGGGGTGGGGAAAAGGTTAGAGTGAAAGTAGGGTTAGTCATCAGGGCTATGAACATATTTTCACTAAGAGATGAGGAAGGTATAGTTTTAGAGGAAATGTACCCTTATTTGTGTAGTGTGAAGGAAGTGCACCCAGCCGGGAATCGAGCTGTAACCTCATGATAAGCAAATAGACTAATATTGGTTCATCCTAAACTGAGACCAAAAGTAAACAAATATTTCCATATCACTACGCTAAGGACCTGCATTATTGATGGAACAGGAATGCGATGTTTTAATGGGTGCAACCATGTATAATCATCATCATAGTAAAATGGGTCACTAAGAATTTTTGTATTATAGAATACTTTTAAATTTCCAGTCTTATATTTAACAAAACTCAGGCCAGACTCGGCAAACACCATAAATAGATGGGAAGCACTCAAAACTCAAAACCGTGACTTGACGCTGCCAAAGATGAAATGTCAACCGACAGTTGCTGACTTGACATTAACATGTGATAAGTACTGTACCATGGGGTCTCTCAAAGCCGAGTCAGGCGTTTGTTGGAATTCAAACAGCGCTTGCAAAGCTTTAAGTATCATTTCTAAATCAAATGAAGAGAAAATTTTTGTTATTATAATTTTCTAATGTTATTTTAAAACAAGTTTAATACAAAACCAAGGAGGGACTATTTAGTGAAAGGATACCATTAAAGTCTGTTCAGTAACAAATCAGAGCATAGACTTCCATGTGGATTTATTTACATCAGGTCTCAGCCTAGGGTGATACAATAATAGACAAGAATTCTGTGAGCACAACGATGCAGCTTTATTAAGTTTTGGATAAATATTACCAAATATACCCTTCAATCGTTTATTAAAATAAGAATAACATTTTGTATTAGGTGCAATATGTCCAAATTAATAACTCGCCTTTATGAAGAGGGATCAGTCCAAGTACCGGTGAAGATCCAGAGGTGATATACGTTGACCTGTCTACATAATCAGTGAGGTTGACAATTCTGTCTAGAGTCACCGTGTCCATCCCATGATCACTCAAATGGAAGACATTGACAACGTCGGACAAGTTGTTGTCCACTAACCGGTGATGCAAGTAATCTGTTAGTCGGTCGAGTTTAGCCAGCTGTTTCAAAACTTGAGGGGACTCTGGACCAAAGATGTGAGAGCTTGCATCAGGCTCTTCAAAGTACAGCATGACAAGGTTGGCAGGAGTGACAGGATGAAGAAACCAGCTGAGGGCCATATCCACACGTTCCTCCCAGGAAATGGAGGTGTTGTAATTCTGAAGATGTGTAGGAAGAGTGTTTTGGTACGTAAACCCCCCACCGGGCCACATCATGACACCGCTGTAGCGACCTTCTCCGCTGTTTTCATTCAGCCGCTTCAACAAACACATCAAATAGAGATAAGGGTTAGGTAAACATTTCTTGGAATCATACAAAACTTTAGCAAGATCTGAAATAAGACGCCAGATTATTAAATCCAGGCTTGGGTGAACTTTCTGGCAAATATTTAAAAAATATTGTTTTTGCTACGAGTCTTACTTACTGTCCGGGCTTTCCGTATTTAATAATCACTCCAGTATAAAACCTAACACAGTTGTGTAATTTAGTACATAGGTGTATATAACCTCAATGGGTTGGAAGATGCAGTGCCAAGAATTAAAAAAGAAAAAACATGAACAGTTAGGTTGGGTAGGAACGCTCGAAAGTTAGGTTTGCATAGTAATAATTATATTAAACATCGATTTGAATTTTTATTTTTGTTACGTCTTCTAACTTTTATACTTGGAGCAGCAGTTGTAATCGGTTTAGTAGTAAAAACAATTATTTATTATCTTTCCTAAGTAAATATAGGTCATCAAATAAGATTATTTTGATTGAAAATTAAAACCATTACTTTTATGCTCAATATTTTGAGTGCCTACCGTTCCAAAATTTCATCTTAGGTCTAGTAATTTGTAGGCAGGCAAATTCATCAAGTCAACCCCTAAAATACTAAAATAAATCTTATAAATTGGGCTCATTATATAATATTGGTAGGTTATATTTATTTTAAAATATTAATAAATAACTCCTTTGAAATGTCAGTTTAATTAAAGTTAGCAAGATCACTCACCCATATTGGAATAATGTTTTCGTTCTGATGCCACAGTTCATAACTGAAGTTTAATACTCTCTTATAGATGGGATCATACAAAGAGTTTGCTAAAACGCCATGAACTTCTGGGAAAAGGCCAGTGGCGATTGAGTGGTGATTAGGAAATGTCTTTGTTTCAAAAACATTTCTCATGTACTCTGCATGGGTTCCTAAAGTTTTAAGCTTTAGTAATGTTGGAGTCACTTGCTTTTCAAAATAGTTGTGTCTGAACCCATCATACGAGACAATAAGAAGCAAGGGGTGCTGTGATAATGAATCTACGAAATGTAGTAAAGGTATGGTTATAAAAAACACTAAAAAATTAAAATACATTATTTTTTCCATTGCTATCTAATTTTAGTGATGTGACAATCAGTTCTCAACACCGAATTTAATCTGTACGCGGTCTTTATTTCTTCTAAATAAATAAAACTAAGCATACCATTGATAAGCTTACGAGTTTAAGGTAAGAATAAAGGATTAAAGAAAGGTGCATTGTCCAAATTTTGCTCTGATCACTTTGTTATGTATATTCTAAAAGTTAATTCAAACATAATTTAAGATATGACAGCAAATATGAAATACTAAATGCAATACACATTAGTTATTAATACGTATCCCTCCATATAGTACAACCAAATAATATTTAAAAACAGCACATTTCAATAAATTACGCAGACGAAGTTAAAGACAAATGGGTAGATAATCGCTTATTGGAAAACCACAAAAACCACAATGCAAAAGTGACACTTAAAACCCATGGCTAGCAACAGACAGGCGCAGTGTAGCCAACTCAGAATAGCAGGAAGTTTTAAAATATAATCTAGAGAGAAGACAATAAAGTTCGTTCAGATGACCATAGTCTCGATTCCGCATTGGTAATTATATAATATATAAATATTAATAAAGTACAAGTTTGGTTCCTTCATTACCCGTGAGAATCGGTAGCAAAAAAGTGTATTTAAGACCAAAAAATGGTGGTAAATCAGCTGAACTCCTTCTTCACTAAGGTTACGATTAAGATTATAAACAATAACCACTAACCTAGAAGTTTAATAGACAAAGGAAATAGAATCTCACTGGTCAGAGTCTTTCACTCTACCTTGTCACACATACTATAACCTTAGCGTGAATGAATGGAAGTATTATCAAAACTGCTCAAGATATGTTAATATGGACTACCCCACCTTGTTGACATTACAAATAATACTTTTGAATAAGGCATTTTCCCCGCAAGAATCAAAATTCCCGAAGTCTACTCAAAGGACAACCGTGGTATCAAGAAAGAAGCTTGAGCTACAGACCCAATCTCCCTGGTAGCGTCCTAATTTAAGGTCACTGAGAAATATAATGGGGCATCTTAAGATAATTTAACATCAATTTTATTGTACAAATTTAACAGTTGTATGATTATAATCTATAAATAGTGACTACATTATTTCAAATCATCACAGTTCATGAGCTAGAAGTGGTCCAACTTGTTATTTTATTCTTGCGTTAAAGTAAAGTAATTAATATATGGAGCTGAAATTTAGTATATAACTAGACGTTCATATGAGACGTACAGAATAAAATATTAATATATGTTATTTTCTTATAATATGTAAATATTAATAACATTAATCATAATAATAATTATTATTATTTCATTAATAATATTGATATTATTAATATTTAATTGTTTAAGCCTCATCTGAATGTCTCGTTATACAAAATTTCAGCCCCAAACATAAATTACTTTGCCTTAGAAATGGTACGCCAAAAGCATAAAATAGCAAGTCAACCCTTTATGGCTCGTCGAAAGTAATTATATAAAACCATTAAATCAATATTTCTAGCTTATAATAATTACACTTGAAAAAATGTTGCAATAAAATGTTTATGGTCCAATGACCCTAAGTGGAATGAACATTTAAACCAAAAGCTTCATGCACTGGCGCAACCAGGATTCGTTTGTGGGTGGGGAGGTTAGTTTCACAGACCAACTAAGCGGGGTTCATTGGTTTTTCCCACGGGAAAATTTTAAAATTTAAGTACTGCAAAATGCAAATGCATCAACAGAAATACAATAATATCCTAAATTAATTTAAAATCTATAAAAAAACAAAAGGTCATAATTCTCTAATTATTAGGACTATTACGTTTTTATGAACACATTTTTATTTATGCATACTGCTGGAATATACAGACATATAAGTTTCAATAAATTGTATATTGGAAATTTGATTTAAAAAAAAAAAATTATGCATTGTATGATAATGTTTGAGAGGTTGGTAGTATGGGATGAGGGTCAGTAAGACAATGGCTGACGCTTTTGAGGTTCATGTTTGTTAATTGATTATTTAATGGACTTCCAGAACCTTGTTCCAGTGAAAAACAGTGCATAAATTGGCGACGAGGATGTTTCTTAAAATAGATAATCAAAGTAAATAACATTAATTCGTGAAAAAAAAGAGAGGAAACAATCGGTTTGTTCTTTTCGCGTGAAATCGTAATGGCTGTGTGCCACGATTCAACAAGCGGTAGCATTAACGTCAGTCGTATAAGTGTTCGTGGAAAAGTCGGTGACAAAGACCAGCTGTGTGCAGTATTATGACTATCATCCGTGCTACTATATCGTGACAATTTTTGTATTGGGACCGAAAGTAAATTAAACCATCTAAAATGGCCTTAATCGGTAAAATGAATGAATATAATATAATAGAACAGTTTGAAGCATATATGGAGCGCCTTCAGCAGTTTTTCATTGTAAATGTTGTTGAAGGCGATATGAAAGTGCTCACGTTTATAACCATGATTGGACCTCATGCATACGGCATTTTGAAAAACATACTGGCTCCAGAACTTCCAACTACCAAAAATTACAATCAGTTAGTGGCGGCTTTGCAAACACACTATGGATCAAAGTATAACGTTATTGCGGAACGATTTATATTTAATAATCGGGATCAAAAGGAAAATGAATCTATCAGTGCTTATGTGGTAGAATTAAAAACGCTATCAAACACATGTGATTACGGACAATTTCTGGGCAATGCATTACGTGATCGGTTCGTGTGTGGTTTGAAATCTGTACCTATTCAAAAGCGACTTTTGTCTGAGGACGCACTGGACTTTAAGCAAGAAGTTAAAATTGCAAGCGGCATGGAATTAGCTAATAATAAAACAAAAATGCTGCGTCCGGTAATGCCTGTTAACGTGGTAAAACAAAAAGTGCTTCGCCATAGAGAAAAACGTTATGAAAATGTCAGTTCTTTGTGCAAAAATTGTGGGACAGCTCATCGCTATAATGAATGCCCAGCTAGGAAGTGGTGATGTTACACATGCAATAAGAAAGGACATAGTAGTAAGGTATGCTGATATAGAAACAAAGATAAAAAACATTTAACGTGAGACAAGTTGATCAAGCACCAAATGAAGTTCCTTCAGAAACTGAGACTAAACCTAGTGATTCAGAAGATATGGTAGGGCACCTGAATATTAACAAAATAGCCGAAATACAGTCAAAAGGCAGACATGTGGTATAATTGTTAGTAGAAGAGGTACCGTTGATTATGGAAGTGGACACTGGTGCTGTAGTATCCATTATCAGTAAAGGAATCTACAAGAAACATTTCCAGCATGTTCCATTGCAATCAACTAACTTAGTTCTCATAACTGTTAGCGGAGATGCGCTGTAAATAAATAGAATAATTGAAGTGTGCGTGAAACATAATAATGACAATTATGACTTACCAATGGTAGTATGCAAATCAAGAACAGTGCCTTTATTGGGAAGACAGTGGCTTGATAAGCTTGAACCAAATTGGAGGAAAGCGCTTGAACTGAAATCGGTTGAATTGGCAAGCTTGGAAGAACAATTCTCAAGTAAATATCCACATTGTTTTAACCAAAAAGGTGACAAAAATTTGTGGATTTCAAGCAAATTTAATTCTAAAAGAAGATGCAATATCTGTATTTAAAAAAGCATATGATGTTCCTTATAAATTAAAGTAAAAGAAGAACTCCAAAAATGGCAAGAAAAAGGAATCATCACACATATCCATAATTCACAATGGGCAACCCCTTTAGTTGTTGTACCAAAGAAGGGAGGATCCGTACGATTTTGTGCCGATTTCAAGACCAATGTGAATACAGCTTTATAGATTGACCAGTGCCCTTTACCTAAGATTCAAGACATATTTGCTAAACTCACAGGAAAAGTGTTTTGTGTAATAGACTTAAAAGAAGCATACCTACAATTAGAAATGAGCCCAGAATCAGAAGAATTGATGGTTATAAATACTGAATTCGGTTTATTCAAGTGTCATCGAATGCTGTATGGAATAGCGAGTGGTCCAAGTATTTTTCAAAGTGTGATGGACAGAATATTACAAGGAATTAATGACGTGATGTGTTATATCGATGATGTTCTCATCAGCGATGAAACAGAACAACCATGTATGACCAAACTACAAATGGTCATGAAACGTCTTAATTATCATCATATTAAGATAAATTGGAATACATCTGAGTTCTTTAAGACTGAAATAGAGTATCTTGGGTTTACGCTTTGTTCTAAAGGAATAAAACCTACAAAAGAGAAAATAGAGTCAATTCGAAAATGTCCAGCTCCCAAGGATGTCACACAACTCAAATCCTACTTGGGATTACTCAACTTGTATGCTAAATTTATTCCAATATCAACGACTCTCCTAAAACCATTGAACAATTTGCTGTCAAAGAATGTGAAATTTGAATGGACAAAGAGATGTGATGAAGCTTTTGAGAAAAGCAAAGAAATTATAATCAACCATAACTTGTTAGTTCATTACAATCCGGGCTTACCTTTACGGCTCGTGACAGACGCATCACCATATGGTGTTGGTGCGGTATTGTGTCATGTTATTAATAATGATGAAAAACCGATAGCCTTTGAAAGTGCTAGTTTAACATCAGCACAGAAGAATTATTCTCAATATGAACGAGAAGGATTGGCAGTGATATTTGAAATACAGAAGTTCCACAAGTTTCTCTATGGGCAACAGTTTGAAATAATCACGGATGCGCAAGTAATACAGAGAATCTTTGGTGAAAAAAGAAATATTCCAACACTAGCAGCCGCTATATTGAAAAGATGGGCGTTGATACTATCAGCTTACAACTATAAAGTGAAATATGGAAACAATATCAAGAATGCGGATATGCTATCAAGATTACCCCTTGAAGAAGCTTTTCTAGATGAAGGAGAGATCTATGCTATTTCCCCTCCAATATTAGTAAAAAAGTAGTAAAGGAAACAGCAAAAGACAACATTCTAGTGGCTGTACGAGATATGTCAAATAGGGGATGGCCAAATAAAGTGGGTCCTGAACTTGTACCTTATTTTAGGAGACGAGAAGAAATTTCCACAGTTGAAGGTGTGCTTGTATGGGGTGCTCGTGTAATTATTCCTAAGAGTTTAAGAAATGATGTTCTTAAAGAATTGCATGATCATCATCCCGGCATTGTGAAAATGAAATTGTTAGCTAACTCAATATGCTGGTGGCCTAGCATAGACGCCGACATTGAAGATACCGTAAAAGGCTGTGAAACGTGTCAGTTTAATGAAAACCTAGAACAATACAAGTATTTGACATCATGGCCTATCACAAATAAAACATTTGAAAGGGTGCATATAGATTATGTGAACTATAAAAATCACATGATCTTGGCGCTATGTTGATTGCTATTCGTTTTGGATTGAAGCATGGATTGTTAAAAGAGCTACAGCACAAGAAACTGTAACCAAATTAAGAGAGTGCTTTGAAACATTAGGCATGCCAGATGCGATTGTGTCTGATAATGGTTCACCTTTTAATTCAGAGGAGTCTGTTGAGTTTTGCCTTAGTAATGGAATCAAGGTAATAAAGTCGCCGCCATATCATTCACCATCAAATGGTACTGCAGATAAAGCGGTTCAAATTGTAGCTGGAAAATTGAAGAAAATGGTATACCAAGCCCCCAACGTTCCGCTTGACCTACTGTTAGAAAACTTGTTGTTTCACTGTAGAAATACTCCAAATATAGTGACTGGGAAGACTCCTGCTGAACTAGTATTTCGATTCGCACCAAAAACAAGATTGCACATGCTAAAACCAAGCTTCAGTAAACTACGCGACTCAACTTACTCATCAAAAACAACCACTGGAGTTCTTCCCACAAGAAACAGTCAAAATAAAGATGCCAGGATATAATGAGTTTAGATGGGAAACTTGTGTCATTCTTAAAAGATGCAGTAAAGTGACATACTTAGTTTAATGTAGTGAAACAAGAAAAGAGCGACTTTTCCATCCATATCAATTAAGGAAACTAACATGTGAAGGGCCAAACACAGAACCGCAGCCCACGGACGCACCAGTCATACCATGACGACTGTCGGTTCTGCCATCGAAGCTTCAAAGAATTTAGAAGCCACCATCACCACAAATGTGGAAGAAACCTTGGTGCGGAGGGCGATTCGACTCCTTTAGAAAGGCCTGTACCAGCTCCAATTCAGCCTACTGCAGTGGAAATCCCGGTGACAACACCTTACGTCCTGCGTCGTTCATCTAAGAGAACAAAACCTCCAGAAAGACTGAATCTTTAATGATAATGCATTAGGCCAACCACATGTAACATTAGGTTTATTATTATTTTGTAAGAGGAAAGTGCATTGTATGATCATGTTTGAGAGGTTGGCAGTATGGTATGAGGGTCAGTAAGACAATGGCTGACGCTTTTGTGGTTAATGTTTGTTAATTGGTTATTTAGTGTACTTCCAGAACCCTGTTCCAGTGTAAAACAGTGAATTTTATGAGCTCAAATCTGAAAATTCAAATAAGCAACTTGCACTAACTCTTAAATAACAAAATCACTTTTGTAACAATTCACTTTAGTCTTATGTTAATTTTCCTTGGCTTCATAGAAAGTTCATTGAGAACTTCATCCTCCCCATGTGAAAAAATCATATCTGGGCTAGATATACCTAGATCTGGGCCAGATACGTCCGGGACTGGGGCAGATCTGGGCTTAAGCAAAATAGAGAAGTAGTTCCATAAAAAAACACAAACCATCGTATTTTAAGCCGTGTGGCCTAACAGCTGTACAGGGTGGTAAAGTTCAAGGGGATGGCAAAATAATATGTTAATAAGACAAATATATCAAACTTGAATGTAACCAGAAAACAAATTTATAGCATTTTGCGTGAAGTGTAAACAAATTGCGATTCATTAGCCCTCTTTCATCATTCGTTATTAAAGAACAGCTCTTTCATATTTACTAAGTCCAAGTAATGATCCTTTTTATTGGGAAATCAATGACCAAACCTGGGATTACTTAATAAAAAAATTGTATCAACCAAAACAATGATGCTGATTTTTCTCATTCCTCACGGCGATATGGTGATGGAATACAACAATTTTGTAGCAATTTTTTTTTCAAAGGTGTTTTAGTAAATGGTGAGACTATTAATGGACTATTTATTGGATTTTAGAATAGATATCCAAACATTTGCTGTACATGATTATTTGCATAGACCTGTAAATTTTTATGGTTTATTCAATTGCGTTAAAATCAGAGTCTAAGATAAGCGATATAAATACAATTAAAAATAAATTAGTCATATGTATAAGTTTTACAACCATATAATATCTGTCAACGCTGTGATTAGGTAATAAGTGATGTTGATGTTTGAAGTTGGGAAAGAGGGGGAGGGTCGTAAAATAAATAACTGCACAGGCGTTGCATACGCTAAAAAGGCCCTGCTAACAGCTATTTATACTTACTCGCTTACCGAAGCGGTGGTAGTCAAATTGAAAATCACAGAACGCTTAGAACCTGCCCCTATCCCATATTAACTGAGCCAATAAAGTGTAATGTGTGAACGAAATAAACATGTGCTCAAAATATATTTCCTTTTCTATAATATATTTTTTGAAATGTTCAATATAGGCCTATATTAAATAAAATGAATGTTCTTTACAATAAAGTAAAAAATTGACGATACTATGCAGATAATCAGCAAAAATCAGTTGGGGTTTTTCACGGGGGGGAAGTAAAACAAGCTATGTTTATTCCTAAGTTGTGATTGACTGATCTTACAGCATACAAACATATTTTATCAAATTGTTTAGATCGTTTGGATAGGATCAACTCAAGTATAAAACGAGAGATTTCGGTAATAGGACACTGGATGAATCTAATCTTAAAAATATTTTCAGGCTATGATCACTTCTTAAAGTAGTTTCTATGGACATCCAAAGTTAAAAATATATATATATATATATATATATATATATATATATATA
>CABFVZ010001632.1:0-51201 GCA_902151445.1 Timema monikensis | reverse complement strand
GGGGGGGGGGGGGACATTATTAAGTAGCTGGGCAGGGGAAGTGGAATACTCTTCAATATTTAACTAAAGTTAAAGAGCTCCGAGCAATGTACATGCGTCAAAAACAAGATAAGAAGCCAAGATTCATTCTCAACCAGCTCTAACATGATGCAACAGACTGGAGTAGTTACAATACTTAAACAGGTCCAAGAAATAATGTTTTTCATGGAGCATTGCTTCCGAGTAATCGAAGCTCGGCATAACAGGCGAGATCCAGATCCTTCTATTCAAGGTAACCTGGCGATACAACCCTTAAATCCTGTACTTTTTCATGGGCAATAGCCGCTAGAGAAACATGGGCTTTTGTCCGATCTCCAGACACCAAGTAGCCTACCTACCTACCTCCCTCCAGAATGAAGAATTGGCAGCCCTTTGTGTCATCTTGGCATTCAATGTCACAACTCTGGACCTGCACTAGGCCAAACATCTGCCTGAGTTTATGTCGTACCATCTGGAACTATTGGTCGGAGTGCAGCAGCTAATGCTGCCTTGTGTCAATATACTATACATTGACCCTTTGACAGTGACATGGGCAGAAGCACGAGGGGCATCAGGGGACGTCCTGCTTCCCAGACAATTTATCATCCATTTCCAAAGCCACAGATCCCAAGTGGTGTACAGGAATCAACAACCAACCTTCAAGGGTGTGAACCACACAGCCTAGAGACACAAGAGAAGACAAGATCCCGAAACAGTGTTGGTGGCATTGACATCTCCGTATTCGATTCCTACACCTCCTACCTCGATCAGCATTGGGAGACATGAATCCATCAACCTATTTTTAACAATGTTTATAAATTTTTTATATTTAAGTTTAAAATAAAATAATGTATTCACTTGATACTGTTTGTCCAGAACCTCAGTAATTAATACAACCTACCTAATTACAGTCAACTTTTGATTCTATGACCTTTTACGATTCCCTGGAAAAGGGTTGTTATTTCGAAGGGGTTGTTATTGGAATTTGAACCGATCTTGTTCCACCTTCAAAACTCATACGCAAAAATTGCATTTTTTTAGACAACACATAAAAAAATAAAACCTTATATCTTGGAGAAGTCCATTATGGAGTCCTGCTTCTTCTTAACACAAGTTTGCTCGACAAAGTCTTTCACGTTATAGAACTAGGACCACAGCTCTTCACTAGCGCCCTGGTGCTTAAGTGCTCTTGAGTAGATGTTCCTGGCTTTCAGAGGGATGTCTTCAGGCTCTTCTTCTATTTCTTCCGCCCCCTCTTCATCGCTGGGCTCCTGCTGCTCCCTGATTATATCGGCGGCGGCGAGGGTGCCCCAAACTGTGATGTCATTGTCTGCTGCTATGTACTCCTCATGCGTCTGGGGCTAATGTCTGCAATGTTGCCTCATTGCACGGCTGAGTGAAAGTCAGGAAGGCAGACGAAGGTGGTGTTGATGGTTCAGGCTGCGGTTCTGTGGAGGGGTCTGGCTGGGAATTGGCATCCACTGGAGGTGGGTCGTCTGGGTCTTCAGGGCTGGCAGTGGTGGAAAGCACATGAACGGCAGTCTCTTCGTTGACTGGTAGGACAAAGTGGGCGTGTTGGAAGCAGTTGGTGATTGCCGCTGGACTCACGGCCCACCAACTGGCGACGATTCCTTCCATAGCTCTAAGCACGTCCCACTTTTTGACCTTCTTGCCCATGTCGAGATTCCACACCATACCCCGCACAAGCGTCTCGCGGAACTTCACCTTCACTTGTTATTATTATTATTATTAGCACCGCGTCTTACTACCCGTTCGGGTTGTACGCACTTACGCTAATGTGTAATGGTAGGGTGATTGTGAGATGAAATGAAGGACCTACAGTTTAACGTGGAATCCGAATCACGGTGGCGGCCTGGCATTCCCCACATTCACAAGATGTCTTGTCAGAGGTGAAGGAAGGGTTTGGAAATCAGATAAATCTGTGCCAGGACCGAGGATTGAACCCCGGCCGCCAGCATAGAAGTCTGACACCTTACTCCTAGACCACCAGGCCACCCCTTCACTTGTTGAATTATCCCCTGGTCTAGGGGCTGAAGAATGCTTTATACTAGAATGAATATGTAAAGTGCTAACTTCACAAAAATACCAAAAGATGGTAAAGCATCTTCCTTATCAATTGGTTCTTGCAAAGTTAGGTAGTATATACCTATATCTTTACTAGGAACTATAATCGGTCTTCCATTAGAAGGACTTAAAACATTATTAGTTGACATTATCAACATCCTATCTTCAAGCTGTGCTTCTATTGAAATCGGTACCTGCACTACTATTTGACCACCATCAAAATCAGCGTTAAATGCTGTGCAGACAAGCGGTTGAAGTTGTATTACTTTGCCTTCAATAAGGAATGGTTCAAAAGCCTGAATACCAAGTCTATATAATGTAGGACCTCTCTTCAACAAAACAGGATGCTCTTTTATTACCTCTTCAAGCATATTTCAAACGTCTGATTTTTCTGCTTTTATAAATTTACTAGCAAACTTAATAGTTGACACCATAACAGTTCTTTGGCAGAAACACCAGCTCGATGTTCTTGATTTGGTCGAGAGCAGGATGTGCGGGGCAATTGTCGACAAAGAGCACGACTTTTCTATTTGCAGTGTCTATATTAGAATTGAAGCTTTAAAGACACCTCGTGAACACCCCCAAGGTCATCCATGCCTCCTTATTAAAATCATAGTCACAAGGCAGGATTTTGCCCTTAAAATCCCGGGGTTTCTTGAACTCCCTGATAACGAGGGGCTTCATCTTATCACTGCCATCCATGTTGCAGCACAGAAGAACGGTGAGGCACTCATTGCTCCTCTTCGCATCCTTGCACTTATCCCCTTTCATAGCAAGAGTGTGATCTGGCATGAGGTTGTAGAACATCCCCAGCTTGTCAGCATTGTATACATCTTTAGGCTGATAGCGCCTGAGGATGTTTCAGAGCAAGGGCATCCACTTCCTCACTGGTGTCGGGTCGACTGATGTGCTTTCACTTATGACCTTGTGGCTGGATATTCTGTGACACTTTGAAACACTTTGGCCATTCACTTGAAGACAAAGTTTTCTATACCCAACCTCAGGGCAAATTCATCGGCCTTCCTCTGCATCATTGGTCTGTTTATAAGCATGTTTTGTGCTCTATGCTGGCTGAACCAATCCAGCATAGCCTGCTCCAGATTCGCATGCATCGCACCCTTCAAATTTTTGACATTTACATTGTAAACTTCCTTCTGCACTGCACTCGCAATTTCTTCTCTCATTTTGAGAATCGTGAAAAGTGTCGACTTAAGGATGCCATATCGTCGCGCAATCTTCGTCTTTATAATCTTCTTCTCATCCACTTCTTGTATGATCTCGTACTTCTTCAAGAGCGTCAAGAAGGTCCTCTTTCCACTCATTTTGTTGAAATTATAAGCTCATATCAAATAAAAAAAATAGCTTGGGTCATCAAAAATCGTTAACAAATTCAAACCAAAAACATACCAAATCAAGAATCGAAATAACATTGTGGCAAAAACAAGCTTGGCGTGTGATGTAGCGGCAGTCGTGCACAGGGAAACATTGTCTTGCTTGTGGGAGGGGGTGGACAGAGTAAAATTCTATTGGCTGGCACTGATGAGGTGGTGTCTATTTTTATACCTGACCCACCCCAGTTACTAGTAATACAGCGGTCACAAAGATAATTGCAACGCAGCAACCTAAATAAATGCAACAAACACATTTTTCGGTCGATTCCCTTAACATTTTCAACCGTTTCTTCCACATTTTCATGTTTTCCTAAAAAGTGTCGTTACTTCAAGAGGGTTGCTATTCCCAGGGTCATAGCATCAAGAGTTGACTGTGTAATGAAAACTACCCCATCCTAAAATAAAATCCTAACCTTCTATGCATTAATAAATAAAAAGTTTGATTAAGTAGGCATTTTAAGGTTTTTAGAATTGTTAAAATGTAATCTGTGTTGTTAATGATAGGTTTCTAAATGGGTGTCATTTGAAATGTTATTGTTGGGAAAGTTATTTGAGGAAATACATGTTGATAATTGGAAGATTTTGTTTTCTTGGGTTAGGATAGTTTGTAATAATAATAATATTAACTTTTTGGTTTAGAGCTAAGACTATTCCATTACTTAGAATATTTATATTTGTTAGTGCTTTAGGTGAGTACATTTTTAAATTTTTATCTTGAAAATTTGCCCTAAAAATTATATTGCCATTGTTCTGATCTCCATATTCTTGTTTGCATTAATACAGTAGGTAATAACAAAATAACGTACTTTAATTTGACAAAGAAAAAGTGTTAAGTCATCTGGTGACAAATATGTCCTATCCCCTATTTGTATCAGTCATAAAATATTAACCTAATGAAGCACACTATACTCCTAGTTTACCTTGTACTAGCTAGGAAGGAGCTAGGTAATTGTCTAGCCTCACAACTGCAGAGTATTAAAAGGCTTTAAGGCCCTTGGCCCTGTCGAGTGCAAGTCTAAAACCTATATTGTGGGATGGTGGGCGGGATGCTGCAAGGTGTGTCGTGGCTTAGCAACCAACCAGAGTATCCTTCCGCGCCAACAATACCGTGCAGGTCTTGTGGAAAAATCAAACGTTTGGAAATATTAGTTTTCTCGGAGAACGAGGGAAATTTCTAATTTGTATAGTATTATTTTCAATAGAGGATGTGTGTATATAAAAAGTATCAACTTAATCAACATGCATCTATTCTTTAACCAACCGTTTCAAAAAGAAAATTGCACAATAAAAATTCTTAAAGATAACCTTTTGTTCCCATGGCTCTGCATTTCTACGCCAAATGAAAAGGGCCAATGTTCTTAAATAACAAAAACCCAGGATAACTAAAACCAACGTTGTATCAAAGACAAAGAAAATACATTCTAAATAATTTAAACTTGGTAACAAAATTGTTGAGTTACTTATTCCAGTACAATTAATTGTTATCACATGTGTAATTGTGTTTGAAATTGATATAATAATACTAACATTAAATATCCTATATTAGGTAATGAACATTCCTCATAAAGCTTATTGTTACTCAGTGGAAAATATGCATGCAGCCATACACACACTCCTGTTTGAATTAGCACTAAATTCTCTGGCAACACTAAGTTCAAGAAATCTTTTCATATCCTAATTAGTTTAAAGTAAGCTTACACTGTACAAAGTAGGCCTGAGTAATTAATTTATCAGGCATCTTATGTGTGTCTAAAAATAGGACTTAATATAACATCAAAATTATAGTACTGGTAGGTGTTTGTTTTGATGACTATAGCAGTCAAGTTGTATTTACAGTTAATTTAAATAAATCATGTTGGTACAGTAATGCATAGGACTAATTAATTTTACCCTCTGAATTAATACTCCTTAGAATAGTTATTTTTTTGTATGTTCTAATAAAAATAAAATATTGGTCCAACACACACATAGAACGGGTTGGTAACTAGTTGACTGAATCGATCAGTCAATCACGTAATTTTCAGTCAATTGCATAGAAAATTGAGTTTATTATGAACATTTATATTCTATTTATTATATATCTATTTCAATAAGTGTGAGGGTCAAGTATTTGAGGACAGTTGAGTTTAAGGAATTTTAAACAATAAAAAAAGAGTGCCCCAAAAATAAGTTGCAGAGCCCTGATCTAGGAGGACGACTATGTCGAGTTGAGCTGATTTACAATCTTGCTTGGTGGATGTGTATCTTACGTCAGACACTACTTTGGCCCTTGTTAAGGTACTAATGATAAGTGCTGAGCCTCCAGATTGGTACATCATGGTCGAGGATAGGGATTATTGTGTCACGTTTATGTCATTGATGGTCAAAGCTAGAACTAGGGATCCTCTCTCCCACCTCACTCTAGAGATGGTCAAATCTAGAACTAGGGATCCTCACTCTAGAGATGGTCAAAGCTAGAACTTAGGGATCCTCTCTCCCACCTCACTCTAGAGATGGTCAAAGCTAGAACTAGAGATACTCTCTCCCAATTCACTCTAGAGATGGTCAAATCTAGAACTAGGGATCCTCTCTCCCACCTCACTCTAGAGATGGTCAAATCTAGAACTAGGGATCTTCTCTCCCACCTCACTCTAGAGATGGTCAAAGCTAGAACTAGAGATACTCTCTCCCACCTCTCTCTAGAGATGGACAAAGTTCAAAATGTTAACATTTTCCAAGATATTTAGGACTTTTACCAACAGATAGCGGTAAAAGTTAGAATATATTGGTAAATTCCAAGATTTACTGGTCTTCGGACTTTTACAGTAATAGATATAATAGATTGATTTACAAATAATATCTTATATTAAAATCAGACAAAAAATTAAACTTTTTAAAAGTTTTATTTGATGGTGGTTAGTATTTGTTTTACTTATTTCACTTACACATCTTTCTTTAGTATTTATATTGAAATTATCTTTAGCCCAGAACTAATAAGAACTATAATAACCTTATTATAAGCTTCCTATTTTGTATAAATCATCTCATCAATTTTCTTTTAATGTTGCTGTTCATTTGAACAAATTTTTGGGTAAAAAATATAGTTTGATTTTTTTATCATACATTTAAAAATGATTATTTAAAACCTACAGATGTGTTAACTCATTATTTAAACATTTTCAACATTCTTACTGCAGTAAAATATAAACAATATAAGTTTGTATTCTTGGTTTCAAAGTGTGAAGTAAATTCACATTTTTATTGTTGTAAATTTGAATTACTGTGCACTTAAAATGTGATGTGTCTTTAACACAAAAGACATATTGTCTTTATTCCTTTTTATAAATGATAACTCTGTATTCATAATCCTAAATATGGCCCCTAACAAGAATGTCACACATAACCCTTTGCTCTCATGTGATATTATGGTTTTGGGAGCTGGACATGAGCTCTAGTCATTTTATGAGGAAAAAACACGAGTATCGGTCAACGTCGTGGTGACTCTTAAATACAATTTATAAAGTAAATATACATAATTTAGGGGCTAATTTTGATGATCAGACCAAAAGAAACACAATTAATTTGTCATTGTTATCTTAAAGTATTTTTATAAATAGATTACAATTTGATTGCACAACACATTACAACTTGAACATTTATTATATTCTCAAATGCAATAAAAACTCAGTCTATTAAAGTAAAAATAAATTATGTTTACAAAATCACATGAATGGGAAAACTAGAGAAAGAGTCTTCTTTACTTTGAGCACCCTTTTCTCTCTCGGAGTGAGTGTGGATGCTATCTCCAGCACAGATGCTGTGTCGTATCTCGACTGAACCCGAGCTGCCCGGACGGCCCTCTTTTCAACACGGCTATAGAGATTGTCGAGCTCTTCCTGACTCAAACGTGGGGTTTGTGCCTTATCTTGTCTGGCGAGTATGTCAGAGCTCAGGATAGCCAGAGCTATACCGATTCCCTCGATCTTTGCGATGGCCTGCTGCATCGCCGTGTTGGAGTCTTTTTCCAATGCCTCGCAAAGAATCTCAATCACATCATGAAACTTGCTCTCATCGTCTGCGAGACGATGTCCCACATATATTATGTGCCGCACCGCTGGGTCTATACTCTCTATGCGCACCTGAAGTTTGTTCTGGACATCGTACCTATGGAGATAAG
Source organism: Timema monikensis (assembly GCA_902151445.1). NCBI lineage: Eukaryota > Metazoa > Arthropoda > Insecta > Phasmatodea > Timematidae > Timema > Timema monikensis. Next base: position 43,551 of record CABFVZ010001632.1, on the reverse strand, counting down.
CAACTGTTTAAACCAAGCCAGTCAAGGGATCGTAATGGACAAGGGTGGATTGTTGCCAGGGCATGCAGAGCTTTTTAAAATTCTTAAATGTGATTGGTTGATATGTTCTCCCTTATTCAGTCTTAATTTGACCAACCACACATACATTTATCACTGCAAACCTCACATAGAAATATAATTTTGTTGATATCTTAGTGTGTGATTGGAACAACTCACAAGTACAGATTAAACAAATTCTGCTTACACTGGCAACAAGTCATTGAGAATGAAAGTACACATACAGATTGTACCGTGACATGTGGGACCGACTTCAGCGGGGAACAGGAGAACAATAACAACAAAAAAGTTCATACAAACAATGTGTTCCATTAATTTACCTTGTTTTCGAGCTATGGTCATGTTGGAACTCCGGTAACGTGGAGCTGTATAACATTATAGGAAGTACTCAAAATGGCTGCCTTCAGCTTGAATACAAGCCTGCAGTCGTCATGTCGTAGAGGGTTGCACTATTTCAAAAATACCAGGTGTTTGGATAACCCGTAGAACATACCTGGTCAACAGGTCGAGAGATATTGAGTATGGTGTACAAACAGTTTAGTAGAATCATGTAAATGTAACTCGGAAATAAGGTCAAATGAAACACATGACTATATGAACTTTTTTCAACGTTTTGTATCTCCTGTCTATCGCTGAAGTGGGTCCCACATATTATGGTACGTCCTGTATATCTGACATCACAGTGCACGGATATAAAGGCCCCATACAACTATCAACAAACAAAGCATACCTAGCAAGTGCTATACCGATCCCCTCGAGGTTGGAAGTTGCCTCGTTGGCATCACTTGACATGCTGTGAAGGTTCACTTTGAGGTTTGCTACAATATTTCCATACACAGCCTCGGTCATCTCCTCTAGCTCTATATTGCTGCCGAGGAGACTTTCGTTCTGTAGATCCATTGTCTACAAAAACAAAATATATGTATATGAATTTAGTTGTCCATTTTTCTAAGAATAAATTGTACTTCTATGCAAACGATCAATTATCATTGATAATTACAGTCCAACTTTCATGTGAAGTTACTAGATTTACTTTCAATATTCATACATCAAGTCATGCTATCTGCAGCTGTTACTTTTGATAGATGTTATCAATACCAATAAAATAACACTAATAATATAGTAAAATATTACTAAAAAGTTTGTATTTTCTTAAAGGCCCTTCTAATAAGAATTGGACTGTAACTTTTAGTGACACTATAGTGTGTGTGTGTGTGTGTTTGTTTAAATTAACATTTTCAAAGGATAATTAAACTATGTAAAAAGGCCAAACTAATATTATTAGGTAAACTTGTATTTATTTTTCATAACTATGTGGCAATTAGATCATAGACATAAGCATTAATGTTCTAATTCGAAAATGGATAAGTTAGTGAGACAAACAAACACTAGTTTAAAATAACTTCCTCCTAATATATTTTGAATTATTTTTGTGCAATCACCTGATCAGCTCGACAAATGTCTAACACGTGAACACACAACAGTAATTACCTGCTCCAACTTGACAAGGTGTTTCTGAGCCAGTTCTGGATCACCCACACACCGCTCATCGTAGAACATCTTCAATATGGCTACCTTGAGTGTGTCGTTTATATTACTGACATAGTCTGGATCAATGTAGCATCCTTCTGCTCCACGGAACATGATGCTCAGAAATCTGAATTGGATCTCGGCCAACGCTGCGACCATCTTGACATTGCGGACATCAGTAGCCGCCTGGAGAACCAATTTTGGCTTAGATAAGCTTAGAACTAAGTTGAAGAAAATACTAGTTTGGTCCTTGGTCCATAATTAACTAGTTAATACATACAGAGGGCCAAGTTGTATTTTTACAAAAAGGGGTTTCATGTGGCAAGAGTAGCTTGTATAAATAAATAGCCTCTAAGTATATTGAATGCTTTCTAAAAGGTGGAATGTATATTTACTATATGGAAGATGATATATTATGCTAACAATACATTTCATATTATCTAAAATAATCAATTATTAAACTTTTTATGTTTTTAAATTAAATATATATTTTTAGTAAACCAGCAATTTAGTCAAAACAATGTCTGAAAGAAAGATTTTAGATGCTCTCAATGGCATGAAAACACTTAACATTGGTAATCCTGTTATTTTTTACATTTCCTATCAATCATAAAAAAAATAGTAACCTTTAGATTTATTTCACTCTCTTTGATCTTTTCTAATAAGAAGTTGAAAGACAGACTTGCATCAAACTCCCAATAGTTTCGAGAAGCTGCCAATTTTCAAAAATTTGCTAACAGATAACTACTTCAAAATAGCTTGTAGAGACATCTTATTAATAAAAAATATCTTGGCAAGGACCACTTAAAATAGTTTCTAGAACTATCGAATAAAAAAAACATGTGGTGATCACTCTAAATAGATACTAGATGAATTTAATATTCAAAATATTATGGGCAAGGGACACTTAAAAAGCTTCTAAACTCATCTAATTTTCAACAATATGCCAAAGGATGACCACTCAAAATGCAAATTTTAAAAATGCTATGGGGAGGATCACTTAAAATAGTTTATAAAGAAGTCCGATTTTCAAATAATCCAGACAAGGACCACTTCAAATAGCTTCTAGGGGCACTCAATTTTAATCTCTATACATTTGTTTGGGTGCGGGGGTATTATATCACTCCTCCACTAAACAAATAAGGTTTCGCTTACACTAATTACAGCAGTGTCAAAACCTAATTAAAATAGTATTGGAAGTTGTAACAATAATGACCTCTTTAGTGCAGACACATAGTAGCAAAAGTAAATCAAACTATTATTTGTACTCATCAACATTAATATAGAGACTACCAAGGAGAGTAATTAAACAGAAATTATGGTTATCAATACAATTACATTTTTAATTATCTATTTTACACCAAAATATAATGCTTTATAATGATGTAAGGGGGGGGGGGGGGNNNGGGGTAAAAAACTTAATATCAGCATTTATTTTCCTCGTCATGTGTCTGTTTATCTTACTATTAAAGCATGATCAAAATTTAGAACTATCATTTATGCTAGTTAAGATAGCAAGTATTTGTTTCCTATTTTTAAAAATGAAGAGTTTGAAGATGTGGTAAACCTATGGCCTTGAAAGGGGCATGTCACCTATGAAAGTTTGGTAAATACTGTCCTAGTATACACAGGTTCTTAAACTTGGGGTCACAGCAAACATTGACAAATGTGAGAAAGTAAAATATATATTATATAACTTTCGAAACTATAATACATTTAAACCTTCCCTTAGCTTATTGCAGAAATAAACATTGTTTGTCATGATTAGGCAAACACAATTTCAATAACAATACATGTAATTAACTAGGAAAACTAATAATTTCCATTGGTTTTCTCCATATATAAAGCTTGTAGATCATAAAAAACTAATTAATAAGTTTAAATATAACTCTATGTCTGCATTGTTAGTGATAAAATATGATCATTATTTATATTTTTCATTTGATCCAAAATCGCTCAAAATTCAAGTGGCTAGTAATTGTGTATAAGGCTGCGGTCACTTTGGATGCACACTTGCGCAAGCAGCTTGCGTGTGTACGAAGTGGTCACATTGGTTGCAACTAGGTGCAAAGTAATCACTTCCAGTGAGCCGATTATTTTAAGAATAGGGAGAAGGATGGAGAATATAGCCACATTTTCCTGGATCTCCTTAGCAGCCAAATAAATTCTTTGGGTACTTTAGAATGATGCTAAGTGGCGAGTTCTTAAAACTGAAATGCAGTGTATGCCGGCCAATGTAGACGTGATTCTAAAATGTGTGTGTTTGTTGCATAACATTGTTATTGATAGAGATGGTAGTGCAGAAGTGGATAGTTATGTTGCACAAAACCAATCACAGCTGCTTCGAGACTAGCAGCCAAATGATGACTTGCGTAGCTACAATAGAGCTACTGAAAAGGCAATTAAAATCAGAGATGCTTTTAAACACTACTTCAATACCAAATAACCCAAACATTGTTCAAACTTTCATAGGGTAGCTACTAATAATGAAGCATAACTATTCAGTAGGTAATTATATTATTTTGTGAGTTTTGTGATAGTTAAAACAATAATAATTAAGTTGAAATAAAGTTTTTTCACCACTTTTCAAAACTATCATTACCTACTTGGAACATCTAATATGGTTCCTATCTCCGCCAACAGTTTCTTTATAATGTCTCTGTTGCTATGGTCCTTAGAAGAGGCATCCCAGATGGCCCTTCTTGCTTCAACGCATGCTATTAGCATAGCAATTTCCATCGTAAACACAAACACACAAGGACAAAACTATCACCTCTTGAAAACACAAGGTAGGTGACCTGGTGGTCTAGGGGTAAGGTGTCGGACTTCTATGCTGGGGTCCGGGGTTCAAACCTCAGTCCCGGCACAGATTTATCTGATTACCAAACCCTTCCTTCACCTCTGACAAGACATCCTGTGAATGTGGGGAATGCCAGGCCTCCACCGTGGTTCGGATTCCACGTTAAACTGTAGGTCCTCCATTTCATCTCACAATCACCCTACCATTACACATTAGCGTAAGTGCGTGTAACCCGAACGGGTAGTAAGACGCGGTGATAATAATAATAATAATAATAATTGAAAACACAAGGGAAATAAAATAACTCTCATGTCAATACAGCAAGCGTGCAAGAAGAAACAAATTTATTTGATCCGTGGTTGCATGTGCACAAGCTTGTACAAGCTTGCACATCTAGTTCACACTCAGTGGGACCAGCTCTGACACGCGGCCACTGGTTTAGATGGATTTACTCGAATTCTGTTTCTTCGTGCAAGCTTGCGCACGCTCTCGTATACAGTTTACTTGCGAAAGCGTGCATCCAAAGTGACCGCAGCCTAATGAAAAGTGGTTGCAAATAAAAAAGTTTAAGAACCTGTGCTCTAGTTTAAGTTCACTAGTTTATGGTCAGCCCATAATATTGTTCTGTCTAACGATGTTGTTTAGTGATACTCACAACAGATGTTGGTTTCACTATGGGCACATTATTATTACTGAAGAAGTTGGTGTAATCTTGGAACAGTTTGCACAACTGCTCAGCTGTGACTGTATGACCTTGTATGACCTTGACTGCACTCTGCAGACTCTCGGGAGACAGGAGCAAAGGTACGAGTCTCACAAGTTGGTCCTTAAACTGGGGGCGCATATCTGAAATAACATGACTTTTGATAAGTTATTACAATAAAATATTATTATTATTATTATTATTATTATTATTATTATTACTATTAGCACCGTGTCTTACTACCCGTTCGGGTTATACGCACTTACACTAATGTGTAATGGTAGGGGGTGATTGTGAAATGAAATGAAGGACCTACATTTTAACGTGGGATCTGAACCATGGTGGAGGCCTGGCATTCCCCACATTCACAAGATGTCTTGTCAGAGGTGAAGGAAGGGTTTGGCAATCAGATAAATCTGTGCTGAGACCGAGGATTGAGCCCCGGCCGCCAGAACGGAAGTCTGACACCTTACCCCTAGACCACCAGGTCACCCAATAAAAGAATATTAAAATGATTAAATGTATTTGCATAGTCTGTGTATGTATAAAGTTGTATATGTTTGCATATAGCCTAAAAATTTAGTTATTATATACATATATATAGTAGGATCTCAGTAGGAACAAACTGTGAAAAAATAAAAACATTGTTTATGCTCAAAATTGATAACAATGAGCTATATTATTGGTACTATTTTATAGGTAATGATACTAGCTGTGAAATGTGACAGCTGCAGACCACATTACATGATGTATGAATACATGAATGTCTATCTAGTAACTTTTCTAGCTGCCAAGATCTCTTCCCATTAAGATCACACACATACATAAAACTGGTATGGGATAGGTATGAGGATGATATAGCTTAGAGGAAATGTACCCATGTTTGTGCAACAAGAGTGTGTAAAAAACATTAAAAACATTTTATATAAATATTATATATATGCCAGTCCTTTTACCTGAGTGACAGTATCTCCAATAGAACTGAGACAGGTGCGGAAAAAAAAACAGTGTTCCAAAATTAAATAAATCCAACTTGTTTGTTATATTTGTAAGAAGTTACAGGAAAGATATATCAAAACATATAAAAGAAAACAAACTTGATATCGCTTCTACAATGAAAATAAGAATACAGTTAAAACTTTACAATGCTGCAACTGGACAAAGAGGTAATGGCTGCCTCTTTAAGAAACTTTATAGTTACCGCTCAATCCCTCAACCTAGGTTTAATGCTGTCGGAACTCATCAAAAGGGAGTGTTAAACGTGTTACCCAACTTCTTAAAAGAGGAAACCAAAAAACACAAAAGGCAGAAAAAGGTAATTTGTAAAGAATGATAGGACACTTACAGAGAAACATGTAAAAAGAATATAAAGGACAAATACAGGAAATGGACATGGATATATAATAATTATATCTCTTTAAGGAAAATGATAGAATGAAACATAGGTCAGTAGCTTGGATAGTAGTGATTGATTTTCACAAAGAGGCAGTCATTACTTCTTTGTTCAATGGCAACAATGTAAAGTTTTAACTGCGATATTCTTCTCACTGTAGAAGTCATATCAAGTTTGTTTCCTTTTATTTGTTTTTATTCACCTTTCATGTACCTTCTTACAAATATAGCACAATTTACTTCAATAAGCAAAAATACGTTTTCCTTAAAGAGATGAATTTAAATCTGTCGGGTGAATTTGGTGTTGCCTGAAAGTTGCATTGTGGCGAGTTGTCATGATGACAAAGAATAACAGTTCAAAAAATAAAAGAGACAAGAAATAACTTATCATTGTAAATATTTAGTACTACTAATGCATAAAATTTATTTGTTTAAAATATATTTTTATTAAAGCAATAGTTTAGGAGTTATAAGCCAATATATATCAATAGTTCCTTTTCATGTGAGAAAACAATTGTCAACTCACACATGTTCTGCTAAACATTGAATATATTTGGTGCTCAAATTCAACACTTTTTGGGAATTAATTCCTTTTGAAATAAGAGCAGTTATGGTCCACAGAATGCACCAAACAATGCCAAATTCCTAAATATAACAATACAAAATGTTTTATTTCCTAAACGTTTATAAACATAACAGGTACAGTCGCATTGCATGATGGTCCATAATAAAGTCCACGGGCCACATAAAACCACGGATAGGGCCACAGGACGTGAGTTTGACCTACTTGCCTTGGACTGTGCGACGACTGATAAAAGAAACTAAGTGTGACTAACATGATTGACTTGAAAACTCCCTGGTTGAGAAAAGCTACTTGTAAAGTGGTACCTGCAACTTTGCCATCGTAGTTCTCTTCAATCGTGACCTTCTTGCCAGGATGGGGCATCAAGAAGCACGAGATTTCCGCAAATGAGTCCCTGATTCGCTGTCTCATCCAGTGAGCCTCTTCTGTCTGCTGGTTGGTTTCCTGACAAATATTACAAATACTATAACCAGAGTTCACCCATCACTGTTTCCATCATGTGGCAGTTTTTTATCCAAGCCATACATTTTCCATTACCGGCTTGCTAGGCCTGCCGTAGCTTCATAGGCCTTATAATCTAACTTAAGTCTAGGACAGACACAACATGCAGTCCTCGGCCATTAATTCATCACTGTGAAAGGGTAGACCCACATTTCACTAATAATACATTTTTTGGCAATGCCAGGAATCAAACCTAGGACCCTTATCTTAGTAGACAGACGCGCTACCAGCTGAGCTAAGGTATCAGATTGTCAATTTACTAGTGAATTTATTAAATAAACTGTACAAATGTGCATAATGTAAATTACCCTCTGCCATTATGTACCATAATAACAATCAATCAAGGTCATCAATTAATTGAATTGGGTGAGAAAATAAAATAAAAAATTGTAACCAAATGTTGAGTTGAGAGATGAAAATGTAGCTTAAAGGGCTGAATCAAATCTAGAAAAAAGAAGTAAACTATCCAAAATAATGGCAAAAGTATGTAGCATTGGAAAGAGTTTAAGTTAATATTTTAAAATGTGTTTTAATTTTATTATATTATTAATGCTAAATTGCTTTATATTTATTGTTCATTTAAAATAAACATTTTCAACCAAGGCTTGAGATAAGAGCGGAACTGCTCAGTACCGGTAGTAATTAACAACTAAGGTTGTTTCCTGAGAGAATTCCCCCTATGTAGTAAGGTTTAAAGAAATAAATCACAATTTTCCTGGAGACTACATAAACCCACATCTTAGAGGGAAAGAAATGCTTTGAAGCAGACGATTGGCCAGATCATTGGTGCTAAGCATTCACCCAGTTCTAAAAATTTCAGCTTACTCTCGCTTTATATCCCTAAGTGGGTTTTGAACCAGAGACTCATAAGGAGAAGGCCAATGCTTCAACACGCTGTCCCTGCAGGGTTTACATTAAATGAACATGCCGTACCAACAACAAACCCTATGGCCATTGCGTTGCCTTTCTCTTAACTTCCAATCAACCTTAAGAGTACTACAGAGTGATTTCCTGAAGGAAGTGTTCAGAAAATCCTTTTTGGAACTTTTACATAAAAATAAACTATAAACATTTTCATGTAAAATTTGTATATATTGCATACATTTTAATATACGTACGCATTGTCTAAATTTCTTGAATTACATTATAATTCTTATTTGTCATATTGTTGTTATTTAAATTTTTATTCATTTCTAGTCCCTCCCAATTGCACAGAAATAATTTTATTATTTTAACATTTTAAAATTGTCTTGTTTGTAATGGCTGCGTTTGGGAGAAAGTATCATATCTGCAATATTTTCTTACATAAGGTACCATATTCTTAAGGAAATGCTCACTTAGTAAGCCTAGTTTGGCTGTCATGCGAATGTGTACGTCTTACATTTGAATTAGATCAAATATTATAGGCTGCATCATACCAAATGCACTACATATACTTTACTAGGTTGTTCATAAAATTAGCATAGAAAGTAAATCGCCCATCCAACAGTTACTGCTAGTAATTTGTTTGAACTATTGCAACAAGTTTGTTAGGTTTATGTTTGTTATCAACCGGGTTAATATAATGCTGATATTCTAACACAGTAAGTTTACACAAATTCATATTTTTTTTAGCACTTCTGCTCAACCATTAGAAACCAATTCAACTTTTTGAAGTGAGGTACATTTTTTAAACCACTGTAACTATAATTAGTATATTAAGGAGGATTCACAGTGTAAGTTATGTAAGACAATCAGGGCTGGTCATTCACGTCCCTGACTCTATCCCTGGAAGATAAGGTTTGTTGTCCTGTAAGCTATACAGAGCCTTGCACAGCCACAGTCCTCCCGCACTGTGGTTTACCATTCTCTACATTCCTTTTAACTTTCCTTTCTAAAACTAAGGTTAACAGAAGGTTGACACCATATTCTTACCACAAAATTACTGATAAATTCCAGAAGGATTTTTCCATTCCCATTTCAGTTTGTATTGAGTTATAGGGGAATGAAGGGGAATGAAGGGGAAGTTATACAACCCAAGGTGGAAAGGGTGATTAGAAATATGTTTGAATCAGAAATAAGTTCTTCGGTTTGATTCACCCCTCTCTCTCTCCATCTCCTTTTAACAAAGCCCTATTATTTAAAGCTTGGAGTTTAAATGTCCCAAATTCACAAATATTTCAGTATTTTTTTCAAACCCAAACAATGTCTTGTGTTTTTTCAGAGCTGCAGGTTTTCCCGGTGAAGGTAAACTCCATACTTGTAACCTGGCCAATGCACATCGAACATGTTTACATGTGTGGGTACTCATGTTACATGACAGTGACATGGCTTGATGTTCTGTTATAGCTAGACTTGTGTTTATGGCATAAGGTCAAACAAAATCAACCAAGACTTGCCTGCATCAAATGGTTGAAGAGCTGTTTGCCTCCCTCAGGACCAAACAACGCCAGATGTGGAGTGGCCCAGTCTCGCACTAAAAGTTGTAGCTTCTGAAATGGTCGCTCGACATCTTCTCCTAAAGCTTGGCGAGCGTACTCTGTGAACAGCTGACACACAACAGTCATTACTTTGTGGAGATATAATCTGTTGATTAATTTGAAGAGCACACACTATGGTATCAAATAGATCAAATGTAGCAGGATTAGTAATGAATTAGGTCTCGAAAAATTATAAAAATGTTCTAAAACCAGTGNCCCCCCCCCCCACCCCACTCTGAGGACATGGCTCACAGACATTAGCTCCTTCCATATGCTGTCAGCTTGCTAGGTTACGAGAAGGAGCCATCATGTGCGTGAGTCACGTTCTTAATCTCCCATCTCGGGCTCCAATAAAACTAGCTAACAAATTGAACTGAGTCTTCCACATCGTTCACACACTCCGACTTGCCTGCGCAGGCCAATAAGCTCAACCACCTGCAAAATTAACCAAAGTGTTGATTGAAAGTATAGGGAATGTGCCAAGTGCCAGTCAGTTGTGAGCTTGCGCATTTCTTGCAGCTGTAGAGAAAAGTAACTCCCTGGTGTCTTTATTAGTAAGCGAAAAGATCTTCAGTGTCACCCTTCCACTTTCAATATTTCTTTAAAGTATGACCTAGACACTACTAAAGGTGTTCAAGTGAAATTATTTTAACTATTCAGGAACTATGAAATAATGCTGGCATTAAGTTCAAACAGATATTTGATTCTGCTTCCAGGTTATCAAATGATCTCTTCAACACTGACATACAAGCTCCTAGAGTCAATAAACGACAGACACTATGATACAATCCTGCAACAAAATCAGCTGAGGATCTAACCCAGTCTCCAGCTTCATATCCTTAGATTAGCTTATAGAAAGTTAGCAAGCGAGACGTACAAGGAATGAAGACTGGCTGACTGCTCTTCAAGTCCTCCTCCTGGGTTTTGCTTCACCTGACAGAGCCAATGGGTTAGAAGTCCTCTAGTCTTACTTAATACACAAGTGTTCTTTGACTGCATTGAAAGGAGAATACCATATTGGTTGTGACAGAGAGAAGAAGATGAAACAGGTTTTTGAGGTTTTAGAAAAACGTACTAAAGCATTTATTGCCAACATTAACAGATTTTTGGGGGTTTTAGCAACCCTTTCTTTCACAGCATCAGCTTTGGGAAAGAAAGACTTAGTGCTCTTGCTCTCATTTCGTGTCACTGGTAGATTGACGTCGATCCAGACAGCACTTTGGCCATCATGGCAAGAAAACAGCTAATACAATAATTGTTGTTGTGAACTGTATTTGATACTAGTTTATTTATTTGTATAAACTACAAACTTATGTTTGTATATACTATATATTTGTGTTTCAGCACATTTTACTTCTTAAGTACTGTTTTTTTTTTAGGTAAACTTAAACAGTTACTTAAGCCTATTCATATTTTGTTTTGAACTTTTATTTTTGTTCTTTGTGTGTTAGAGTTTGAGTAGATAATAATTTTTTCATTCTTCCTAAAGTCTCGAACTGAACATATTTTATAACCTATAGTTTACCAATTCCATGGAATGCTTGTTTGAGTTGATTTAGCCGTAATCTAACACAATTTCAACGTGTACTTCCAATGGTTGTGGGATGGGAGGGGGGAAATATACAACAGTGATGGCTGAATTTGGCGGAGAGGGAGAGGGGTGATATCAGGCCAGTGGGTGGGGGAGGGAGGAACTTTCTTTATGACCCCTCTGAGATGAAATTCTGGCTATGTGACTGTTTAAGACAAGAGTAAATTGTATAAATATCTTCTAAAAAAGAGGCAAGATTTTAAGATTTGGCAGAGTATCTAAGCCATTACTTAAAACTAACATAATTATGGCACACACATATCAATATATTCTATTCGCTTTCAAAGAATACAGTTTCAGTATAATTTTCATAGAAAAAAATCTTTTTTTAGTTAAAAAAGTTGCTAGATCCACTTTCACATATTCATTCACCAGACCATATGATCTGTACTTGTCACTTTTATTAGATATTAACAATATATTACTATAAAATAACACTAAAAATATAGTAGTGTTGGCATTACTAACCACAAAAAGATTTGTTGTATTTTCCTAAAGGTTTTTCCAATCAAAACTCAATGACTAACAAATATAGACAATTTTCTGATATTTTCCCAATCAAAAATATTTCTTTTGATATAATACTTCTCAACTAAAAGCTGTGAAGTATATCAAACATAATTTTGTTTTAAATATATTTTAAGTTAAAACTCTTACATTTTATTGATAGTCTAAGAAAAACATATCACAGCACCATAAAAACAGCCATCTTGGTAATAATTATCTCAAATTTGTGTTTTTATATCTGTAAATCTATCAGTTAGAGTAATTAATTCCTGACAGTTTCAACTCTTGTTTGAAGGAGATGTTTACCAGAAGGTGTTGCAAGTCATGTTCGGTGATGTTGCGGGAGAGATTGAACACCTGCACCGAACTGATCAGGAGACTGAGACTGAACACTGTGGCACACTCCTGAACTATCGTATCAATGTCGAATGTTCCCTGGGTGTCCACTAAGACCACCGCCACCTGGGAGAAAAACAAGTTAACAATACATCCAAGGATGCCCTTAGGTAGTACTTGGGGATTAGAGTTTCACTCTCTAGAATCTAGATCAAAGTACCAACTTAAAAAAAAGTTGGCTGGCTTCCTTGACATGTCAGAAAAGTTCGTAAATATACTAAACAATGTACTTTTTGTCCTAAGCTTACACCCTTTGTTCGGTGCTCGAGAGGAATTTTCAAAGATTACAAAATGTCCTCTATTTTGACACAATATATAAATTTGTCATATTTTGGTGTTATATGCATATTCAGACCTTGAAAATTTGTCATGTAATATAATGGGTAAAATCTTTTGATGGTAGCAAACATTATGGACGTGATTCAAAACTACTGAAAATGTCAGAATATATATATATATATATATATATGGCAGTATGGCAGTATATATAGTGGCGTTTTCAGTCATTTTGAATTAGATTAATTAGATATATTATTGCCATGAGATGGATTTTCCCTTAATTTCCGCACAATGAACACGCGAGAGAAATCATTTGAATGTAGATTCAGCAAAGAATTTGTTGTTGGTTAAGTAAAATTTAACCATTTTACATTTTCCGACCCGCTCGGTGGCGTAGTTGGCTAATGCGCTTGTTGTGTTGAGCTCGACTGCTGAGGACGGGGAGATCGAGGTTCGAATCTCGGTCGGGTGAAATGGGGGTGGTTTTTCCTAAATGGTTTTCCACTCTCCCTCCACGCAAATGCGGGTTCACTTCCTCTAATTCAACCTTCCCAATTCCTAAATCCATTAACATAATTAGTACTTAAAGCGTATAGCCCGAACGGGTAGTAAGACGCGGTGCTAAATATTATTATTATTATTATTATTATTATACTATTATTATTACATTTTACGAGTTTTATAAGTATATAGTAAGCCAACAAGGCATTTAAAAAAAGATGTTCATCTGAAAAATATGGTTGAGTGTACAATAAAATGAGTAATATGGTTATCAATAAAACACATGAAATGAGTTTGTATAAGTATATTTTAATATTTTATTTAGTAGTGTCTACATTTTTCTTGAAAGTCCTACATTTTGGGAGTCATTGTCCTCCTTGCACTAAAAGCATTGGATCATTCTAATTTAGGGATACAATTATTAAGAGGGTAGTAAATAAGTTTAATTTTGTATTTTGTTATTAGTTCTATAAATGTTTCTGTCTTAGGCAGTTGTCTAAGTTTGTGGCCACCTTAGTCAGCGAGACAGTATCAATAACTGTCAGACCACACAGCTTAATATACAGTGATCTGTGGCATTTTATGGAACTACTTCACAATTCTGTCTAAGTTTATACTCGCTTATGGCCTTCACTTATAACCTGCCTTTGTCCTGTCCATAAGAACGAGGGGAAGCCATACTACCAAACTTCTTATCTCAAGGTAAAGAGGAAAGCTCATTTCTAACTCACAAATATATATATATATAAAAAAAAGTTGTGAACCTATCAAAAAATTACTGTATTTGTCAAGAGGACAGCTAAATCTAGAGCCCTTTTTCATCACACCTAGTCTCATAGCTCTGAAAATATGCTTAAAAAAGTTGTTGAAAACATTTTTTATCTATTAATAAAACTAAAATTATATGGTTAAGGAAAAAGAGCCGTGTTGGAATATTTCAACTTTATTTTGGCGTGAATCATATTTTGAAAAACTGATTATAGAAGTTAAAATTATGTTACGGCTGAGCGTCTGTGTGGCAATTTATTACTTAATGAGGGGGCCCTCTTATTAATTAACATTTTGTCAAACTGCGTCTGTCAGTGTGAAAAGTATTATAAACTAAATGTGATTAGTGTGTGTTCATTCTAGAAGACAAGTGGCAGTAATGGGTACCTTCTGACAGTTGGTTAGTTGGATATCACATCATAATGTTTGCTTATTGAGAGATAGCAAACAAAACAATCCATCCTTTAATAAAATCACCTTAAGAGCTTCTACAAGGTCATATAAATGGAGTAGAGGGAGTGATTTGGAGGTGGCCCTGAGAAAAAAGTATTATTATTAATGGATGTTTTTATTCCTCTTAATTGCCTGTGCTAGTAACTTATTGAAGTCGTATACATTTTATAAAACCTAAAACCACAAATATGTTTAATAAAAACTAAAAATGACTTCAAAAGGAATTCAATGTTAAAATATTCCTTGCTTCTTTTGTTGGGGGAACTTCACTGCCCTCTCCTACAAAAAAAAAAAAAAGAAGGGATTTTTTAGATTTGAGGGTTCTAGAAAATAATGGATCTGAGATTTTTAAAAACTCATTTGAATTGAAATTTATTTTAGAACTCTAATACAGCTTAGTGATGGTTCAACCCGATTTTGAGATTTAGAGTGGAAAAAAAATTGGCTTTGACCCGACTCTAGTTATTATCATATAGGTATACATATAGAATAAATAGCAGTGACAAATTTACTAAAAGAAAGTGATCATTAAATGGTTCATAAAAACCTTATTCCTGATTTCACTCGATAAAAAGCTGTATCTCCATTTCAATTAACCGTTGGACATGATTGTTTAGATACAACATCTTCATAGACTAAACACCACCACCTCACACCATTGCATCCTGTGCAAACTACCAGATACGATCATGAATGGAGAAGATTTGCTTCAGTGTCAAGCAATAACCAAAATACAAGGAGATATACCAACCCAGCTAACAAAATACTATCGAGAACCTGGAAGGAGCATGGAATACATACAAGATCCAAAACATTAGCAAACTACAACATTAGTCATTAATAAAAAAACAAATGGATTTAAAGTAATGTAGACTAGAAATATAATAAATAATTAAGTGTTTTATAACTATTGGTTTACTTTTAGAGAACCTTTGAAATAATAAATTTGAATAATGTGAAGATAAAGTCCTAACTTGGTTTGATATAAATATGGGGGTTTACCTGTTCTCCACCAGGCAGGGAGATGAGGAAAGGCTCGGACCACATCAGCAATCCTGTAGTCTCCCGTTTACTGCGACCACCCCAAGAGAACCCCTCTAGGGGTGCTGTTTTGTTGTTCAACCACAGGGGATCGCACTGTCGCAACAAACACACTGAATAAAATAATATCATTAACAGAGTAAATTACATTCACAAAAACATAACTTTGAGGATAATGAAGGTAGAATTTAGAGGAAATGTACTGACAATTGCAGGGGTAGAGCATGAAATAATTTAGGAAAAACCTCTCTCAGCATACCTAGCCAGGATTTGAACCACAACTCATAAATAATCAAATAACTTGATTAGACGAGCATGAAGTTAATTTCGTGTTTACCAATGCAGGTCTTTACATGGTATGAAAGCTGATGAAGAGGGATTTGAAATTAATTTTAAGAGCATTCTCAGGTGTTAGGTACCCCACTTGACCCTAAGAAATCAGTTATTTACAATCTGATAGATTATAAATGATATTAGTAGATTTAAATCTAACATCATAAATACTCTAAGGTTAAATAAAGTGCATGCAAATTATATTTCGTTTAAAGAAACTTGAATATTACCACAACTGACTTTTGTATTTTGAGTTATTTCCTACATTAGATTATATTGTAATTTTTTTTTAGCACTGCATCTTACTCAGGATCTCCAGCGACCTGGAAAATAGGGAAAATTCAGGGAATTTGCTTGGTCAGTGAAAAACCATGGAAAAATTAGGGAAATTGGTCAAATTTATGGAATTTTCACATATTCACTAAAAAGATACACAATATTCTTTAGAATAGTAAAACTAATATATTTCTTCCATTTAATCCACACCTTGGTTGTATATTTTTAACATAGCTGTCCCAGTTGAACGTGCTGATCTCAATTCTCAAGGTCAACATGTGATTTTCAAGTTGTCTTTCCACCCCTTTCTCCTGTGTCTTTAGCCAAAGTTGAGTCACGGTTATGTGCATGTGTGAAAAGTGATTGTGACATAGAGAGAATAAACTAAAAAATAATGTGTCTCATAACAATTTTAAACTGTACTGGTGTAAAGCAATCTTTTAATATCACAATATCATCTCAATGGAATCTAACTCAGAGCACACTATCTGACAAGCTTTGGGCCAATACCTTTTAACACCTCATAGTGTGACGTAATTTCAGCAGAGGTGTCGCGCTGGTGTCAGTTAGGGGGGTGTCACCCCCCCTTCCCAATGTTGGTTAAAAGCTCGAAAGTTGGGAATTTTGTAACATATGAGATCTGGAGTTGGGAAATTCTAGGCTTATTCTGTACCCCATTACTTTCTATTATGAAAGTACTTAACCACAGACTTGTACAGACAAAATTAAAATTTCCCAAATGTTAATCCCTACTCTACAAAAAATCCCAATTTCAAAAATCATCAAACATTGAAAGATGATTCCATCTGTAGTAAATTGTAGAACGCTTAGTTAATCAAGCAGTCTAGTATCGCCGTTGTCAGTAGGCAGAGACAACGGCCAGTCAGTGTATATAACGAATGAGGTATATAAATGAATCAAAAGGGAACATGAGCTGCCCAGTAGAAAAATCTCACTCAGCCAGCAATGTTTGAAGTGGCAGCATTGTCAGCCAATATTTTGTTTATGGTTTAGTGTTTTTAGTTATGACTTTCATGGCTGCTAGACTGTCACAGTTTTATGATTCAAATTATCATATGCTTTAATTAGGGCTTTATTAAATTTTGAAGGCATAAATTCAGTGAATGTTATCCAACATTTTATTATTTTATTATCGAAAGCTCTGACCGATGAAATGAGGACATTGAGGTTAGTGTTAATGTTTGACTTCTGAAATACACACTAATTTTTCTAGCAAGGTATCCATACTAGTTTGAATTGAATTGATGTATCTTAATTCAATGTTTATTAAAATAGACTCTCATGAAAGAAATTTAAATAGACTCAAAGCAACAATGAAGGAAGGGGAGTAATAGGGCTGTGTTACATTGTTACAACTCTTATAATTTAATTAAGTAAACTACAATAAACAAAAAATAATAATTTTTTTTCACCCTTTAACATTTTCAAATTTGGGATTCATTTTTAAATTAGTTATTTAGTGTTCGATTTGCATGAAATTTCATATAACCATCTTGATTAGCATGCTGATTTCGAATTTGCCATAAGTTATTTAATAAAATGTCAGGGGAAGCACCTTCACACTCACGCGCTAAATTACAATATGTTTTGAATAGTTTATTGAAGTATCAGTATTAACATTTTAGGGCAACTTCTCTGGGGTTATGAAGCAGGACATTGGTAGACAAGTATCAAAATACTGTAGAAATATCGATAAATTCCATTTTTTGTTGCTTTATTTTACAGTTGAAAATAATTTTAAATAAATATGAGTAAATTGCTAATTTTTTGATAAAGTGACGAGTGAGTTCTACATCTCGGGGAGCTTACTAGTTAAATATTGCTTCCAACTGTATTATAATAAAGCAGCAGTTTCTAACCTGGGGGTCGCGGTGTGTTTTGGGTGAGTTCAAATTATAGAGGTTTTAGCTTTATATTTACTTTTTCAAGGATTTTAATGACTATAGGCAGATGCGTAGTTCTAATAGAAATGTAATTCGTTAAAGTGCTAAAAAGACCTAGTTACTGCTTAGGTTCCTTTCGGCTATTCCATTCTGATAGCTTCTTGCAGACTTGTTTACTGTGGCAGCCTTGTAATGCTGATAGCATAATATAAAATCATTCCTTCAACCCCGGGCTTGTTGATTCTCTTTTACTATATATTAGTCGCATATAATTATTATTATAATTAAAACAAGCATTAGTGGACATCCAGGTTTAATGTCACACTCTTTTGTTGGTGAAGGTGAAGTAAGGATTTTAATTCTGGCCACGGGTAGTTTATCCTAACATCCCTCCAAGCAAATAAGTGTACATTTCCTCTAAATTTTACCTACCACACTAGTGTAGCTAACTGTAGATATTCCTGGCTGGTTGTAATACACAATGAAAAAAACCTAGGATTTGAACGCGTTTAAGTTATCAAAGGGTAACAATGGCCACAGAGACACGATTTGAACAATATCTGCAAATCTAAATATTTATATTTCAATTGGTGACCTGGTGGTCTAGGGGTAAGGTGTCAGACTTCTGTGCTGGCGGCAGGGGTTCAATCCTCAGTCTCGGCACAGATTTATCTGATTTCCAAACCCTTCCTTCACCTCTGACAAGACATCTTGTGAATGTGGGGAATGCCAGGCCTCCTCCGTGGTATCACCCTACCATTACACATTAGCGTAAGTGCGTATAACCCGAACGGGTAGTAAGACGCGGTGCTAATAATAATAATAATATATTTCAATTGGATATTTAGCTCAGATGCCGGTAAACTGAAATAAATAATAATTCAAGTTGCAGTGAAAAAGCCTTGTACCTTTAAAAAGCTAGTATGAACAAATAAACAAGGCTGTCGCCAGGAGGGGGTTTTGGGGGCTCAAACCAGCCTCGAAATTGTATGAACAAAATGGCTATATTTATGGTTCAAACAATATAAAACTTAAGATATAAGTACAAATTAAGGGGCTGTGTTACCATAAAAAGCACTTCAGAGAGCTTCTAGAGGTGTTTAATATTTAGAATTTTCAAAGCCTTCGGCACTTATGGTGTTATGCTGCAAAAAACCCCCACTCAGATAACTTCTAGAGGTGTTTAGTATGTATAATTTTTCCTAGACTTCAGCAGTTAGGGGGTAATGTTGCAACATAAACCCCCTCCCCCCACCAGTAATTATTGGCTGGCTACGGCCTTGCAAATAAATAAATAAATTTAAAAACACAGTTGCCTAAAAGATCGGTTTAAGGCTTGATTATCACCCCAAATTAAAAAANAAAATGAACATCCTCCTGGCCCACCCCCACCCCCTCCACGTTCTCAACAATGTCATTCTTGTACTCTCCTTTGCTACTTGGGAATTTTTCTAATTTTGAACTGCTTAGATTTGGGAAAAACACTGGTTCACCCCCGCCCTGCCAAATATATTTCGTGCAATGCCCCTGAATTTCAAAATGGGTATGCATCAAAAAATAGAATTACATTAAATGCAATCTTAATATTTATATAGTGACTGGAAAAGTTGGTAATTGGATCTGGAAAATCTGGAAAAGTCAGGGAATTTTAAAATATAATTTGGCTGGACATCCTGTTACTACTGGTTTATGTTATATGCCTATGTACTAATTACATTAATGTGTTAGGGATTAAGAAGGTAGTATTTATAGAAGGTGTATCCACATTTGTGTGAAGGGAAAGTGAAAAATAATTCAGGGAAAACCACCCTCAGTACAGCCGACCAAAATCGAACCCCGATCTCCCTGAATTTGGCAGTATATATTGCAAGAGTAGTGCCTTACACCATGCTGCCAATGAAGTAGGTTGTATTATTATTTATTATTATTATTATTATTATTACTACTAATCAATAAGTATGATGTTATATTTAACCAATGAACCAAATGTCTAGTGATTTTATCAAAGCTCTTCATTACAACGGGTGTACCTAGTTACCTAGTTACCTAGTTACATTGGCAGGTCTGATCAAACACAAGGTTAATGTGTTCAACACTTTTCCAGGTCAGAACTAAACCAGACTAACAACCCTAATATTAGCTGTCACGAGGAGAAACAAGATCAGGAATGAAGTTATCCGGAAAAGAATGGGGGTACAGGGAGTACATGAGATAGAAGAGGAAGAAAGACTGAGATGGTATGAGCATGTAATGAGGATAGAGAGAGAGAGAGAGAAGATGCCAAAGGAAATGTTGGAAATGAAGTATGTAGGAAAAATACCGCAAGGGAGGCCAAGAAAGAGATGGGAGGAGCAGATAGAAGAAAGTGTGCAAGAAAGAGGAGAAGAATGGGAAAAATTAAAGGAAGAAGATAGAGGCATTTTACTAAACTGACCCGGGCTGACAGGCTGGAAACAGATGATGATAATGATGATGACGATGATGATTGGACTATATAGGTGGGGATGACTCAACCTTTGACCAAACACAAATTTTTAAACCTTCAACTTTATTAAAGAAAATAAAAATAATTTTTGAAACTATCCAGGTTGAGTCAGTGATGGCGAAACCATATTTGCGTAATGGGAGAGGGGAGGTTACCTACCCAAAAAAGTGTTTTGAGGAACTTGTTTCTTTCTCCCAGGCCTAAAGATTTCCAGGGCCCTCGTCTGGCAAACATTTGACGATTTTATGCCTTTTAAAAGAATGTTTCTCAAACTATATGGTACAGGAAAGATTTAAGGGAGAACGGAATACATCAATGAGTTTTACTAATCATTAAATAGTTCTTAATAATAGTGAGTCTGCTAAACAAATCAGTGGATATTTTGAGGAGATGTTATGGACTTTTATAAGCCTTTATTTTCCTGACTTAGCACAAAAATTTTACATAAGCTTTGGAATAAACATTAACACTAAAGTGTTACTAAAATTTGGAAACACTGTTTATAAGGTAGCAGATATTTGTTTCACTATATATTTTATTACGATGATATAAAAGGAATACGTTGGATAGGCAATGGCCCCAAATGGGGTATGTGACTGTAGAGAGTTTGATAAACACTGCTTTAAGCTATTGGAGTGATCCTCACCTGGAAACTGAATTGAAAATTACAATCCTCCAGACTCTATTTGAAGGAGTCTTTCCTCAGAATTTTTATGAAATATTGATGCCTCTATGCCTATAGGATATTTATTACAATCCTTGGTGGATTTTTAAAATTTTAATTCACTCCCCTTAGAATATATGTGGAGTTTGTTTTAAATCGTTTGCTAATCAAAAACATAGGAGGAGAGTGAAATAAATCTAGAAAGGGGGCAAATTGATTCCAGGGGAGAATATTCTTTTCAGAGGGCAAAAATGCTGAAAAGAATAGGAAATCTCTCTCAGTTCTGCCAGCAATTTTGTCTTGATTTAAGAAGTGATCAATTTAAATTTTCAGACCTGGAGGGAGGAGACACTGTGTAGGTTTATAAATACTAGCCAAATTTTAACACTTAAATATCTCTCTTAATTACCATAAAAATAAACTTCAGATAGCTTTGATAAATATTTAAATTTTGGAATTTTTCTTTGCCTGTGGCATTTGGAGAGGCATAAATGTAGGCGTGGCTACGGCCTTGCACCCTGGGCAGTCACCTAGGTTCACCTGATGAACAGATCAGCCCTGTACTTACCGAAGCCTCTGATAAGCCCTAAGGCTGCCACTTGCTTACTTGGCTACGCAGTGAAACAAACTTACCTGACTGTTTAGATATCTCAGCATGTAATTGAGCAAGAAGGATTTTCCCTTGCCAAATATTCCTGAGATGGACACGACCACGACTCTCTTGTCTCGGACATCTTCCCGCAGAAACACGGCTTCTAGAGCCTCGTTGTCGAACTGAGTCACGTTGTTGTTCTGTGTCTGCAGGATCTGAACTGCTCTGCCTGTCATGGTGGCTTGGTACTGGAAGATAAGTTAATATCACCAATAGGGGAGATCGAGGTTCAAATCTCGGTCGAGTGAACTGGGGGTGGTTTTTCCTAAATGGTTTTCCACTCTTCTTCCACGCAAATGCGGGTTCACTTCCTCTAATTCAACCTTCCCAATTCCTAATCCATTAGCGTAATTAGTACTTAAAGCATATAACCCGAACGGGCAGTAAGACGCGGTGCTAAATATTATTATTAAAAATATCATCATTAGTATAACGGCGGGAAGTTTCTATTCTGTTGTGACCATTTCTGTACTGCATTTAGATATAATATTGAAAATACAAGTGTCGTCTGATCCAACCACAACAATACATACGTAATATTTCAATGATTTGGTGCCTGGTCAGATTCAGGTGTATCAAACCACTCACATAACACTGCATATAGCAACACGCTTGGATTGGGATGGAAGAAACACGAGTTTAGGTCTGTATTATTTTACTGTTTTTATAGCAAAACACATTTTTGACCAAACTAAATCAAACACGGATTCAGTAGATGCATTTGGTTTAATCTAATCTTCTGCACATAATAATATTAAAATTTATTTTCTCTTTGTCATGGGCATTATGTAATTTAAAGATAAACTTTTTAAATAAATATGATAGGTCCTGTTTTAGTTATAATTTGTTCATTACTAATATTCAAGAACTGCAGAGATTGTTATATGTAGACAATTAAGATAAATGATTCTACTGGAGAAGTATTTGATTAATTTGGCCCAAAAACTGGAAAAATATTTGTTTTAACTGGCATTCCCTCCCATCCTACCATAATGTTTGCATGTTTATATTTAATTATATTAACATAAGAGTAAGGTGATTGTGGTTGGAATGAAATATCTAGGAAATATATGTGGAAAAACTCGTATGGACAGAGTCAGTAATGAATGGGTGTGGTTTGAAAGGTAATCCGATAGATCAATGTGAAACAAGCATGATACGTTTAAGAGTTTTAAGAATAAAAGAGCATGTATTACTCGGTGTATGGATGTCATTGAAGAGAAGGGAATAAGCAAGAATAGTCAAGTGTGGAGACAGTTAGTGAGGAGCTGTTTTTTTATAGCTATATTCTCAGTTTCTTGGCTACCCCATAAGGGAATGGCGTGATTAGTTATATATGTTTGTATGTAACAAAATTAAGTCTCTTCCTAAGAGATGCGACAGCATGTTTCATTTGAGGAAGAAAAGTTGTGAAGGTATTGATGAAATTATATGGATGTTTATGAATGGTTCTCAGATAGAGGAGCTCAGGACACATTTCTGAGCATTGGGTGTTTTT
This sequence comes from Timema monikensis, assembly GCA_902151445.1. Classification (NCBI taxonomy): domain Eukaryota; kingdom Metazoa; phylum Arthropoda; class Insecta; order Phasmatodea; family Timematidae; genus Timema; species Timema monikensis. The sequence continues at coordinate 20,178 of CABFVZ010001632.1, read as the reverse complement.
AAAATATAGGTCTTTAAATAAAGGTTATTTTTTAAGGTGATTAGATACATTTTCTCAAAGTTTTTACTCAAGTCACAAACCATGTATAAACCAAATGTATACAATTATAGACTCATCATAGACTCTGCCTTAAAATATGAGTGAAGAATGACCCTGGGCACGGGACGACTACTGGACAGCTCAGTGGTCAGAGTAGTGGCGTACTAAGCCAAAGGTCCCGGGTTCAATTCCTGTGTCCAAGTGACATTTTTCAATTTTCAGAATATTAAATAAAATAGTTCAATTTTAATCTCTAGATTGTAATATACTCTGATAGTTTAGGTGGGTACAAATGGCATTATGTATTCATCAGTTAAAATTAGTAGGTGAGTACCCGTTCCTACGCCATTACTCGCCATGACAGAATCAGTAGGTGAGTACCCGTTCCTTAGCCATTGCTCACCCTGACAGAATCAGTAGGTGAGTACCCGTTCCTTAGCCATTGCTCACCCTGACAGAGTTAGTAGGCGAGTACCCGTTCCTATGCCATTGCTCACCCTGACAGAGGTAGTAGGTGAGTACCCGTTTCTTAGCCATTGCTCGCCCTGACAGAATCAGTAGGTGGGTACCCGTTCCTACGCCATTGATCACCCTGACAGAATCAGTAGGTGAGTACCCGTTCCTACGCCTTTGCTCACCCTGACAGAGGTAGTAGGTGAGTACCCGTTCCTACGCCATTGCTCACCCTGACAGAGTTAGTAGGTGAGTACCCGTTCCTACGCCATTGCTCACCCTGACAGAATCAGTAGGTGAGTACCCGTTCCTACGCCATTGCTCACCCTGACAGAGGTAGTAGGTGAGTACCCGTTCCTACGCCATTGCTCACCCTGACAGAATCAGTAGGTGAGTACCTGTTCCTATGCCATTGCTCACCCTGACAGAGGTAGTAGGTGAGTACCCGTTCCTACGCCATTGCTCACCCTGACAGAATCAGTAGGTGAGTACCCGTTCCTATGCCATTGCTCACCCTGACAGAGGTAGTAGGTGAGTACCCGTTCCTACGCCATTGCTCACCCTGACAGAATCAGTAGGTGAGTACCCGTTCCTATGCCATTGCTCACCCTGACAGAGGTAGTAGGTGAGTACCCGTTCCTACGCCATTGCTCACCCTGACAGAATCAGTAGGTGAGTACCCGTTCCTATGCCATTGCTCACCCTGACAGAGGTAGTAGGTGAGTACCCGTTCCTACGCCATTGCTCACCCTGACAGAATCAGTAGGTGAGTACCCGTTCCTATGCCATTGCTCACCCTGACAGAGGTAGTAGGTGAGTACCCGTTCCTACGCCATTGCTCACCCTGACAGAATCAGTAGGTGAGTACCCGTTCCTATGCCATTGCTCACCCTGACAGAGGTAGTAGGTGAGTACCCGTTCCTACGCCATTGCTCACCCTGACAGAATCAGTAGGTGAGTACCCGTTCCTATGCCATTGCTCACCCTGACAGAGGTAGTAGGTGAGTACCCGTTCCTACGCCATTGCTCACCCTGACAGAATCAGTAGGTGAGTACCCGTTCCTATGCCATTGCTCACCCTGACAGAGGTAGTAGGTGAGTACCCGTTCCTACGCCATTGCTCACCCTGACAGAATCAGTAGGTGAGTACCCGTTCCTATGCCATTGCTCACCCTGACAGAGGTAGTAGGTGAGTACCCGTTCCTACGCCATTGCTCACCCTGACAGAATCAGTAGGTGAGTACCCGTTCCTATGCCATTGCTCACCCTGACAGAGGTAGTAGGTGAGTACCCGTTCCTACGCCATTGCTCACCCTGACAGAATCAGTAGGTGAGTACCCGTTCCTATGCCATTGCTCACCCTGACAGAGGTAGTAGGTGAGTACCCGTTCCTACGCCATTGCTCACCCTGACAGAATCAGTAGGTGAGTACCCGTTCCTATGCCATTGCTCACCCTGACAGAGGTAGTAGGTGAGTACCCGTTCCTACGCCATTGCTCACCCTGACAGAATCAGTAGGTGAGTACCCGTTCCTATGCCATTGCTCACCCTGACAGAGGTAGTAGGTGAGTACCCGTTCCTACGCCATTGCTCACCCTGACAGAATCAGTAGGTGAGTACCCGTTCCTATGCCATTGCTCACCCTGACAGAGGTAGTAGGTGAGTACCCGTTCCTACGCCATTGCTCACCCTGACAGAGGTAGTAGGTGAGTACCCGTTCTTACGCCATTACTCGCCCTGACAGAATCAGTAGGTGAGTACCCGTTCCTATACCATTACTCGCCCTGACAGAATCAGTAGGTGAGTACCTGTTCCTATGCCATTACTCGCCCTGACAGAATCAGTAGGTGAGTACCCGTTCCTACGCCATTACTAACCCTGACAGAGGTAGTAGGTGAGTACCCGTTCCTATGCCATTACTCGCCCTGACAGAATCAGTAGGTGAGTACCCGTTCCTACGCCATTACTCGCCCTGACAGAATCAGTAGGTGAGTACCCGTTCCTTTGCCATTACTCGCCCTGACAGAATCAGTAGGTGAGTACCTGTTCCTATGCCATTGCTCACCCTGACAGAGGTAGTTAGGTGAGTACCCGTTCCTACGCCATTGCTCACCCTGACAGAATCAGTAGGTGAGTACCCGTTCCTACGCCATTGCTCACCCTGACAGAGGTAGTAGGTGAGTACCCGTTGCTATGCCATTGCTCACCCTGACAGAATCAGTAGTTGAGTACCCGTTCCTATGCCATTGCTCACCCTGACAGAGGTAGTAGGTGAGTACCCGTTCCTATGCCATTACTCGCCCTGACAGAATCAGTAGGTGAGTACCCGTTCCTATGCCATTGCTCACCCTGACAGAGGTAGTAGGTGAGTACCCGTTCCTACGCCATTGCTCACCGACAGAATTAGTAGGTGAGTACCCGTTCCTACGCCATTACTCGCCCTGACAGAATCAGTAGGTGAGTACCCGTTCCTACGCCATTGCTCACCCTGACAGAGGTAGTAGGTGAGTACCCGATCCTATGCCATTGCTCACCCTGACAGAATCAGTAGGTGAGTACCCGTTCCTATGCCATTGCTCGCCCTGACAGAATCAGTAGGTGAGTACCCGTTCCTACGCTATTGCTCGCCCTGACAGAATCAGTAGGTGAGTACCCGTTCCTATGCCATTGCTCGCCCTGACAGAATTGATACTTTTTTTTGATAAATATTAAAAAATATGTATGGAAATACAAAAAAAGATGTTATTAGCGGCAATTTGAATTTCAACCCATAATATACTTTAAAATACATTTTCTCTTGTTACTTTTTTGTCATGCAATTGATAAATAAATAAAATCAATATATAATTCCCTTTAAAGAATCATTCTTATTTTTGAAGGTTTATAAGCCCTATTATCAATTAATATATTACTTAATTTTTGTGTTTAGCTGAACAAAGCCTTTTTTTTTATCATAGTGTACTTACATTCCACTACTATTTTCCTTTCTGTTAATATAAATGAAGCGGTATTATATTTTATATTGTTTCATTTAACATTTTTCTGTATCATTTGTGTTTCACCCCATTTTAGCCTTTAAACTCTTCTAAAACTATGTTTTACCCTCTTAAAGACAAAGAACCAAGCCCTATTTGATGACAAATTAATTTAAAACCAAACAATATTTAAATTTTCATACCTGACTTTGCAAAGATAACAACTTGAACACACCTTCAAACTGTTTTTTTTTCACAACTTTAAATTACGATTCTGTTTTCTTCTTCTAAAGCACATCCAAATTTTTATTCTAACAATGTGTTCCATAAATGTATATAACAATTTACTTGATGAAATATTACACAAAGCAAATGTGAAATCAATGGGAGGGGGGGCCTTCATGAGTAAATATAATTACAATTAAATTATCTCTTAATAATATTATCGGTATCACCGGCTGATAAAAGATAACCAATACAAGATAACGTCCTCAGTCGACAGTTTATCAACAGGAGTGACTCATACATAAAAATGTCAGATAACAAAAATCTTTATACTATTCTTCAATGTTAGCTGTTACCAACTTAAATGTGCCTTATACTTTTGGAAACAAAATGATTGTCAATCTTTAGAAAATGTACCAGTGTTCACAGAAGAGAAATAATGTAAAACCAACCCAAACACACTTGGCTGAAGATCTCATTCTTGTCTCTTAGGAGCAGTCATATTTGTACTCTGAGTCGCTTGGAACCCGCCAGTCCATCCCCACACTTCTTTTATAACCACAATAATCAACATATACTTTATGTTCTCTGTCTCATCATAAATCTACTTTCACACATTCACATGTCAACTGATGTGACCTGCAGCTGCTTCTTTTTAATATAGGCCCTGTATTATCAATAGCTATAAAATAACAATAACAATATTAATATAATTAGATGGTATCAATTTTGGCTGCAGCAAATATGTTTGTATTTTCTTAAAGGTGGTAAGATTTGAACTTTGGACTCTTAAAATAGCCGAAGCTATGTTTCAGTGCAAGCTGAAGGGTGAGGTGAATTATCTATATTTCTATTATTATTAAATTCAATCCTGAGGTCATGTCCGCTCTATCATCAATGATAATGTTGTTATTCAGTCCACTTAAAACATCAGGCTGTACTTTATACTCACATGAGCATACATGCTTCTAAATTGTTAGACAATATTTTGAAGTGTATTTTTTTGTACATTAAATAATATTTATCACCGCGTCTTACTACCCGTTCGGGTTATACGCTTTAAGTACTAATTACGTTAATGGATTTAGGAATTGGGAAGGTTGAATTAGAGGAAGTGAACCCGCATTTGCGTGGAAGGAGAGTGGAAAACCATTTAGGAAAAACCACCCCCAGTTCACCCGACCGAGATTCGAACCTCGATCTCCCCGTCCTCAGCAGTCGAGCTCAACACGACAAGCGCGTTAGCCAACTACGCCACCGAGGCGGGTTTTGTACATTAAAGTTTGTGAAATGATCCTCCAGCTGATGCTTGTGTAGTGAAAGTCAATATTCAATAAACAAACGCTTTTATGTCTTGATTAATAAATTGTTTATAAACAACACTAAGAAACAACAAACGGGAAGTTTACATTTAACGTGACCATATAATTTCACAAATGATGTATTCCGGGCACCCTCAGACCTATTGACTGGAACTTTCGATTAAAATGTAATAAACACAATAATGTATAGTTGAATGGATAGCTTTATTTTAGTTTAAAGTAGTTATGGCAACCCAAGTCAACACTACACTCTCAATCATCCATCACAGACTCTGCTTCAAGCTGTGAGGGACGAATGAATGACAAATCCTGAATAGCCCACTGGTAAAATACTGACACACTTTTACAAATGTTCCCGGGTTTTTTTCATATCAAGTTGTCATTGACCCACTTTTTTTTTAGCACAGCATCTTACTACACATTCAGCTTAAGTGCTGATTACACAAATGGGTTAAGGATGAGAAAGATTGAATTTTGAGGAAGTGTACCCACATTTGTGTGGAGAGAGAGTGGGAAACCATTTAGGGGAAAAAAACACCACAAGACAGTCGATCAGGATTGAACCTCGATCTCCCCGTCATCGGCAGTCTAATCTATTGCAAGAGTAGTGCCTTAGTCCATGCAGCTGCAGAAGTGAGTTTTCCCACTATTGTCAAATGAAAACCATATAAATGGCCATGATCCACACTAGACAATTATATCAATCTATTGTGTGTGATGAAATCTTGTAGAGTTGAAACTTTGTACAAGTAGCAGCATGAATGCCAACCCTGAGTCATAATGGCAGGGTTGTTGATAGTTAATAATTAGCCGATGATCTCAAATATCTACCAGAAACTTTGCCTTAAATGATAAATGATCCTGAACATGAGACCAATCATATATATCCCAGTGGTAAAGCAATTATCTTCCAAGACAAGGATACCTAATTGATTTATTTTACATCCATTACTGTTTTCAACCCGTGGTCCAAGTCAGTTTTTTATTCAAGTCATATAGTATTCCATTACCTCCTTGCTAGGGCGTAGCCTCATACACTTTATAATCTAACTTAAGACTAGGACATGCACAACATCCAGTTTCTGGCCATCAATTTATCAATGTGAAGGGGTAAACCCATAATTTCACCAATGATAAATTTTCGGCCATGCCGGGAATCGAACCTGGTACCCTTAGCTCTGTAGAAAGACGTGCTATTAGCTGGGCTAAGGTGTTTGATTAGTACCTAATCAATTCATGTGTCAATTTATAACTATATTCTGACAAAATCAATTCATACATCCCAAAGAGGTAGCAAAGCGCAATGACAAAAATAATAATAATAATAATAATCTACCAAAAGATCACATAGCTATAGCCACGTGGCCACAAATGACTGGGTCACTAACCACAAAAAATGGTCTAACTGGTTCACCATAGTAAATAGTTACTTAAAAGTTATAATTTTAAACAAATTATTTCTAAAGTGTCATCCACTTGAATCATTCCCTCATTGTTATCATTTTACTTGTGTTGGTTATCCCAACTTCCAAGATGTCTTAAGAGCCACTTTCTATTTATGTTACATGAATTGTGAAGATCATCAAGGAGCTTGTAATTATTTATGTTTATAAAATAATGTGGCAAAAATAACAAACACCTTTTATGTTGGTAAAATAATAAAACTAAAATATTTTATGTCGGATTACTTTTTTAAGTTTTATTTTCACAAGTTTAGGATATTTTACAAAATTAAAAGTAAAAACATAGTTTTGAAATATTACATAGTATAAAGTACTATTTTTAGATTTTCAAAATAATTTCAAAATATATTCATCAAACCATAAAAAAACATTCTAAACAAATAAAGGTCAAATAAAATTCAGTATTGGACAAAACATGTTAGGTATTTATGCAATTTAGCAGTAGGCCCATTTTACATTTGTATAATTAAATTAATTAGAAAAATTATTATTTAAATTCATTTCATTACTATTAATATTATTTACAATTTAAATTACACATAACACAACAAAATTCCAATGTTAACAACTTAGTATAGTGAAAATGCACTTATATAATACCAAATGTATAAGACAAAATTATATACAATGCTTTCAGAGTGCTCAGCTCAAAATATTTCAAAGCTTAAAAAAAAAAATTACTTGCGTTTGGATCCAATATTGATATAAGAATTTTAAAATTAATTACCGGTAAATACCAAACTCTAATCTTATGAGGGATGTTTTTATAAACAATGTTTTATTTAGTTGAATTTTTATTGTGTTGCCTTGCTTGGAATTAGGCTACAGCCGTACTTGTGACCAGGACACACAAGCAACGCCTTGTTATATGTAAGCGACTTTGGGTCTTGTATATAAATAACATTGATCGACGTTCTGGAGTCCTGGTCACGGCTCCCAGGCTGCAAGTATGGCTGTGCCCTTAAATAAAGCTGGTTTAAAGTTTTACAATTGAAATTATTTATAACATGGCTTGTGAAAACATCCCCAACAGAAATCATAACATGATAAAGGTGGCCTGACATCCCATTTCAAGGAGTTAATATCGCGCTATTTCCAACTAACCTTAGGTACATTTTACTACTTGCAATGGTGGACACATAGACTAACAATTTCAGATGGGTATGCTTAGGGTAGTTTTACCTAAATGTTTTCCTCCTCTCCTGCTATGCATACACAAATGCATTTCTTCTAAACTCTACCTTCCCTATCCTTATCCCATTACAGGTATTAAAGTGTGTATAGCCCTGACATTTTGTTAGATTTTACCACGCTATTTGTAATAAAACAATAAAGAACTATTTTTTTATTGAAGTCTTGGAAATCTCATCAAACCTTGGGTGAAATAGTCCAAGATTGGATTATATTTTGAGGACAACACCCCAGCCTACATTTTCAAACAAACATAAAATAATGTATAAACAAATTCAAACTTAAAATAAATTTAGAAAAAGTCAAAATGGCAAATAATTTAAAAATATCACAATTTTATGGAATCATAAATGTGAAATTAATAAAAAATGTGTTTAAACCTCTTTTTTTTTAATTTCATGAGAAAACCTTTTGACTATCATTTGTTTAGCGGTGTGTCTTACTACCTGTCCAGGTTATACACATAAGACCTAATTATGCTAATGAGTTAGGGATAAGAAATGATGAATTTAGAGTAAGTGTAGGCCCAACCATAATTTGTATGAAGGGTGAGTGAAAAGCCACCCTAAGTACACCCGATCGAGGTTTGAAACTTGATATCTGTGTCATCGGCAGTCTAGTCTAACATGAGAGTGATGCCTTAAGCACGTTTGACTATCATTGGCTAGACTATGTTTTCAGTTGAAGTGTTCACAGATCAAGCAAACCACACCTATCCACTATGAGCAGTATATTCTGTGAGAATCACCCTATAACATATTCACATCATTTCGTCCATTTGATGTACTTTAAAAATAGTACAAACAATGTTTACACCTATATCAAATGAAATTAATGGTTGAGTTAAATAAACAGTATGTTATAGTAGTTTATTAAAACTATAATAACAGTAAACGTGTTTTGCTATTATATAAAGGCCACATTTAAAATGATATGAGAGAATATTGTTTATTGTTGTTTCAGTAAATTTTCAAATTAACATGTCACACAATTACAATAATAAAGTGACAAAATGATAAAGTTAAATATAATAAAATGTTCTAATTGAGGAAAATAAATTCTACCACATTAATTAATTAAAGAGTGATGTAAACAGTTTTAGAATTTACTTTAAGCAACAGCAACAATTAAATTTACAAAATAAATTAAGGTGTTAGACTATAAAAAATATGCAAGCTAGCAAAACAGTGAAATACAATATTTATAAAAAAAACTGTTGAGAAAAATAATCATTATTTTAAATAACAGCCATGACTAGAGTCAACTTTAAATATTATTCTATAAATACCTCAAATTTTAACTTTGAATAAAAATTGCACAATATGGAAGACCTAATTTTATTTGTATGAGTTAATGAAGAGGTATCTACTAATAAAGTGTTTATTGTAGAAAATGGATACAATGTACTACACTTTAGAAAGCGACAAACACACACAACATTGTTTGAAAAAGTGATAAATAGACAACTATATTAGATGTATTATGTATTGTTCTTCACATGTATTCTGCATTGGCAGCAGAAATAATTGTATTTACAGGCATGTGCTCATTTTACAGTAAATTCAATCGAGCAATATTTCATGATACTAAAACAAATATATTGAAAAAACTAAAAAAAAGGAGAAATAAACCACTAAGAGTAAATTTGATGAAGAAAGCCCACCTAGGGAAAGAGGAAAGATGTGGGAAGAATCCAATGCACAAAGGTGACATCTTCTTCCTTTCTTCTGTCTTCTATAGTAGAAGTAGTCACACACACATTTTAAACACAAATATAATAATATTTCGGCATTGTTTCCTTTATCAAACACAAAGAAGGGAGTATAAATAACAAAACTCTCTTCTTCTTTGTGTTTGATAAAGGCAACAATGCTGAAATATTATTATATTTGTGTTAAAATGTGTGTGTGGCTACTTATATTCTAGAAGACAGTAAGAAAGGAAGAAGATGTCACCTTTGTGCATTGGATTCTTCCCACATTTCTCCTCTTTCCCTAGGTGGGCTTTCTTCATCAAATTTACTTTTTTATAAAATTATTTAGCCATTGGGCCGCCTCCTTTTTAAACAAAACAAATATATTGTGATGATTGTGATATTGACAGTTTTGTGTGAAATCTTTAAAAACACAGAAATAAGGTAAATATGTGCTAAAGTGTGGAAATTTTTTATCAAAATAACAAATAATTTGTCCATAATAATATCTATATATAATTAACCTTAATATGTGAATGTATGGACGCTATTATATTAGGGTTCCCAATGTGATAAAACAGTGGATAAGGACTGTACAAAAAATTGGCATTTAACTGTAGATTCTCACAGTAATCACAAACAATCTTAATTATCGCTAGGTTTTACTCAGTGGCGTATTCTCCGGGTATGCTAGTCCTGTGCCACATATTCATAATGATATGGACTAGTTTGTTTTAAACTCAATGTTGTCTGTGCTGTGTAAATACTAATGTTTAAATTGTCAATAAATATACATGTAATGAATTATTAATTTTAAAACTAATATTGATTCATATTCCATGACCACTATGTTTTAAGTAATTCTCCTTCCAAAAGGCTCTAGTTAACACAATAGAAAACCCAGGGCCTGCTGCTTGAAAACCACAAGACAAGCTAGGGAGACTCTAATGACCTTGCCCAATGTCTAGGGGGTTGCAACACATTCCTTTTCGCTTACCCACAAGTCATTTCAATGGTCAATACGTTTGGACTTTTACCCCCCAGGTTCATGTATAGCATGCTAAGCATTGTGCCAACTATTGAAAAGATTCAAGGTCACTATGTTTATTTACTAAGCTGATTTAGTGTAGTTTAAGTAAAATTACATAAAATATGTATAAAATTGTAAAATAATAGTATATGTAACAAGCTTTAAATTATACACTAATTAAATACATTGAGTTATATTTAGGTATTATAGTCACATGTATTATCATGTATTTGGCAAACACATTTAACCCCTCTTTCAAATTTAGTCATTTCAGCACTGATAGAGTGGGGAAAAGAGGGAGAGGGGGCAGGGGGGGTGATGAAGCTACTTTAACCAAAGTTGATGGTAATTCTTTTTTTTCTTTAGTAGAAAGGATCGTGGAGTTTTAATAGTGTTCAATTAGTTTTTGTTTTACATTAACGACTTATTAGTCATTGTGATTTTATATAATTATACATCAAAGAATCCCAAAAGTCAGGAGTGTGATTTCACCATTTCAAGATGATTTAGAAGGAAAAGGTAAAATAAAATATATTTTCATATAATTTACTTAATCAGTGGCGCACCCAACCATTTACTTTGGGGGAAGGCATTCAATCAAGGCTGTAGCAAGAATGATATTTTGATGGAGAGAGCGGGTTTGGGGTTGCACAGCCTCCTAAGCCCTGAAGGCCGAGAATATTTATGAATATTAAATGCTTTGTCATTATTTGAAGTAGTTTAAAAGTAATTAAGAGATTTAAATAATGCAAATGGTATTGAAGCTATTATTTGTATTTTTTTTTAAATTGTTAATTTTGTGAGTAACGGTAAACCTTTTGAATATTAGGCTTAAGTCTGAAGCCTAGTCTTAAAATGTAGCCTATACATTAGACACATATTCAATGCTAAATATTTTAGTTATACTTCATATTGTTTAAATTTCTATTAAAATTATTTGTGGTGTTGGAGAAGGGAGGGGGGAGGGACGGGCTCGGGTAAATGCCCTGTTTGTCCCTCTCCCCCTTGGGTGCACCACTGCTTACAGCAAAAGATGTGTGTAAATATCTTAGCAATAAACCAATGATGTAGCGATAGAGTATTAATAGTCCGAGATAATCTTCCATATGTTAGTCAGAGTTAACGCATATAAATATTGAAGTTCTTGAATAATGGTGGTTGAGGGTCCTCGGCCCCAAAATCTCCCCTGCAACTTTTAGAGTACAGCATACCTTGTAATTTTCTCAGAATACACCACTGGTTTTACAACAACACCCAGTGATTTGGAACAGTAATAAAGTTGAGTTAGGCAATTTTTCAAATGTGTAGAAGAACTGGTGATATTTATAGCCAGTAGATTATGGTAACTGTGGAAAAGTGTTTATTTGCAAATGACTAAAGATTTACGGAATCATAGTTTTATCTCGGCCAATATTTAGAAATAATTCACTAGCTATGCCAGGGTACCTTCGACCTTTTAGACAAATATTACCATTCTTGGTGTTATGCTCACATATTTTGTGGTTTCCAAGCTGAAATTAGTGTTTTAAGTTGTGTGCAAATACAGCCTGTATTTATAAAGTAGGCATTAAATTTAAAAATACATAATCATGAATCGTGACCGAGCATGGTTTACATGAATCATCATCATCAACAACTGTTTCCAGCCTGTGGCCGGGTCAGTTTAGTAAAATGCCTTCATCTTCCTCTATCCTTCCACCAATCTTCCTCCTTTAATTCCTTCCATTCTTCTCCTCTCACTTGAACACTTTCTGTTATCTGTTCTCCCCATCTCTGTCTTGAACTACCCTGCGATATTTTTCCTACATACTTCAACTTCATCATTTTCTTTGGTATTCCCTCCTTTTCCATCCTCATTACGTGACCATACCATTTAAGCCTTGCTTCCTCTACTATTTCATGTACTTCATGTAAACCAAACTCTTTCTCGGATGACTTCAGTCCTAATTCTATTTTTCCTCATGACAGCTAACATGCTCTCCATGGCCTCCACTTTCCTGGTCTCTCTTTACATTAAATGTCCATGTTTCTGCTGTATGTGTGACAATGGGTACAAAGTACACCCTGTACAACACTTCCTTACACTCAAGGGTATTTCTCTTCTCCATGGCAGGTCTCTTACCTACCTATAGAACAATTCTCCCTGCTGTCCTCTTCTCATTAGATCCTCTCTACTTCCATCTTTTATCTCAATCACACGTTCTGTACATTTCTCAGCTCTACTCCATCCAACTTTATAGCTTTACTAGACCTTACTCTCTTCCTTGTCATTACCATCACTTCACACTCTGCCATGCTAGATTTTAATCCACACTCTTTCCCTTCATTTCATTCTTGTAGCTGTTCCTGAATCCTTTATGAAAACAATCTGTGCATTTTATGTGTGTCTTGACAAACTGTGATAACATTCCCTACTTAAATATGACCTGATTAATATTAATATTAAAAAAAAAGAAGTACGATAATCAAACTTCAAGTAAAGGTAAGAATCAAAACAGGTGATTCATTATTAAAGGCGTGCAAAATTCACTTTTCCTGAGACAAACATGAAACTAAACTATAATAAGTTAGAACGTAAGAAAATTCAACATTTATATTTAGTAGCAAACGACTTCCTTTAACTTTGGAAATGAAAAGAAAGACATAATGTACACATTTTATAAAAACGTTTGTTAATCAGTTGGTTTGGTGGTGTATTTGACCAGATGTAAAACTGCATTCTTGACACAATGAAATATAAGTTAGAACCAAGAATAATATGAAAACTAAATTATTCATTTGAAATATCACAAGATTTAAAACATACAACATGTGAAAGTATTTTTGTGCGCCAAGTCTTTTATCAAAGTTTTTATTTACTTCAGAATATCAGAATATTTTTGAAGGTATCGAGGTAAATGCTTGTGTCAAAGTCATAGGGAAGACTACTTTTTTTAAAAACTTTTGAACATACCTATTTATTCTATCAACAGAATTAAAACAGGTTTTAAGTTTTGAGGAAACCCATCATTTACAAATATCTGATACTATAAAGCAATGTTGATATATTTACACTATATACAAGCAAAAATATAACTATACCCTATACAAACATTTACAAAATAACATGACACATTTCTATACAGAAAAGCTTACTAGTATATTTTTATACAAGATTTTATTTAATCCCTATTTCATAGTTCATGTCCTAAAATATATTCTATAAAAGCTCACAATTTTTGTATTTTGTTTAATATTTTACTTTGAATTTATTATGCTTGTCAACATTTTATAACAGCTGCATCCTTAAAACGAGTAGGCCCTATACACAATTCAAGGCCTAAGCTAATTCACATTTGGAGACAAACCAAGAAGTGTTGTTTGTAGATTGTGGTATTCAAAAACATAAATGGTACATGATTATCAAAATCATTATGTAGATATACAACTCGAAAATTAGTATCTTTGGTGAAATTTTACAATAGTATGCTGGCGACATATGATATAAACTAGGCAGTGTTACTAATGAAGGCAATTAATAGAGTTCCTGAAATCGTGAATAATATTTAATAATTTGCAGTGCGAGCTAAACCCAAGATTATGTCAAGAAAATCATTTAAACACTGATATTTACTTTAGTTCCCAAGGGGCCATCTATATCCATTATAAACAAACTGGTAGGCCTACTACTCAACAGCCCCACATCTTTATGCGCTTCCCTCCCCATTTCCAGCTGCGTAGCAACCATCTACTAATCTCCCTCCACACAAATGTAGTAAATTGCTCTAAAACCCTGCCTGCCTCATATGACTGCTCAATGGGGTAGAGAGAGGTGTAGGTGTAAAAGGAGATATGAGAAAGGAAGAGTAAGCAATACCTTTTAGCTCAACATCAGCGTTTTCTAAATATATGCAGAAATATTAGTACTATTATAATTATTATACATGATTTTGAAAAACAATTTAGTAAAACTATTGGATAGTAACAAAATTTAAAAAACAAACTACGTGTTACTAAACATTAATATTTGTTTTCAAAGCTAACACACACATAAAACTAACATTACCACCGCAAACTTAATTTTCATGACGAATTTTGTTGAAAAGTTTTTACTTGACAAGTTTTTCGATTTTAAAATTTTACTATTCTAAATATCTACCTGAGGTCTATGTACTACAAATTTATCACTTTAACATCAATAATTTGTTTTTATTCAAAATAACATTTTATTTTATTTCATATTGTCTTGTAAAATCATTGCAACTCATGTCGTGTTCCAGCTTCACATGAAGAATTATTACATACTGCTTTATCATTATGTTGAGTGTTCATTCACGTATGTACGTATGGTAACCAATAGTATTCATTTAATTTTATTTAATCAATCACTTCCTTATTTAGGCTTATAAGAAACTTTATTTCATTTTTCACAGATATAAAATTTAAATTTCCCTAGGGCAGTGTGCTTATGAATATGACTATCCACCTCCAAGAGGCTCTATAGTTGAGAACACAGAGATTGTCTCCACATGGCGTGTATGAAGGGGAATACGAGTAGTCAAAAGCTCACTCATCACATGTGTGGTATCAGGCACCAATAGCCCCATTTGTCTTTAGGGTGCCTGGAGAAACAGGTCTAATTATCTGGTATTTTTGCTAATCAGATATATTCTGGAGATATCTTTGTATTTACACTTCCAGTATCAATGAATAGAGAGAGATAGTTTGTAAATCATTGTAACTACGGCAATGTCCGTTTGGAAGAGACCACATTTCAAATTCTCAATTAATTTAAAAGTTGGAAAATGACACTTGGACACAGGAATCAAACATCGGCCCTTGGACACAGGAATCAAACATAGGCCCTTTGGTTTAGTATGTCAACGCTCTTCCACTTATCTACCCAGGTATCGTTCTACTCTCAAGGTCATTCTTCCCTCAAGTGTATAATTGTCATCTACATTAAGCTATGAGTGAAGAATGAACCTGAGCGTAGGACGAATCCTGGCATTGGCATGCTAAGCCAAAGGTCCTAGGTTAATTTACTGTGTCCAGGTGTAATTTTTCAACTCATTTAAATCACTTCCAGTATCAGTATTATATCATTATAATTGAAGTGTTATTTTAAATGTGCGTGTAGAACTTCAAACAAGAAAGAGCTATGTTTATTAAAAAATAAAAGGTTTAAGAAACCCTGACCATAGAATTAAAAGCCAAACAAACAATATAAATCAAATTATATTTGGTTTAATTGTTTTAACTTAGTTAATGATTAACATTAAATTTAATAGGTTTTATATACATAAATGAAATCCCATCATTTGGTCCCAAGACAATGGGGCAGTCTATAATAATTGACTTCACAATAAGCATGTTCTATGCTGACACAATTATAACTCCTACATCAAGTAGCAGTGCATGAATTGTGATGTAAACAACACCACAAGGCCAAATCTTAGACAAACAATGTGATGTTTGCTATTAATTACGAGAACAAGCAAGTCTCTACAAGCCACAATAATGAGTAAGACTTCATGTACGCCTTCACAGCTAACAAAATAAAATATTAACAAACGATAATAATTTATCTCTTTTAAGGAAAACTTGTTTTCTCTTTTTGATGTGTTTTGTTATATTTTGAATATAGTACACAAAAGGTGAATAGAAACATAATATAAAAGAAAGAACACAATATGTCTTTTACAGTGAAAATAATATCACAGTTCACACTTTACACTACTGCCATTTGACAAAGAGTTAATGGATGCCTCTTAAAGAGAAGTGATTGTTATCGTACAATACCTGACCAAGGTTTCATTCTATCGGAATTCATCAGAATGAAGTTTGAGACAAGTAACACAACTGTCCATGTTTTGATATACCTTTCTTGTTCCTTCTTCCAAATAAAGCAAGGTTCATCATTTAACATTTCAAATATTTCAAAGTTTCAGGCAATGACAAGATTAATTTGATTACTTATTTGAACTACTAAATCAAATTGTAAATACAGTATAAAGAGCACCAAACAGCTGAATTAAATATAAAAGATGAAAGTAAGCAAGATGACAAGGCATGCAGACTTACCGGAAACAATGAAAGTTCACAGAACATAAGTACAAACATACAAATGTGTTTATTATGTTTCTCAACAGGAGATCTCAAATTGTATTTCCAATGATTCATTACTATTCAACTCTTTATCACAAAAGGGGAATTCACCATTCAAAATATTCACTTGATATCATTAAATAATATTTACACCGCAAATATTCTAAATTTCTGACAACATTTTTATATATTTGGTGATGAGTATTAAATAACTGTGGGATGAATATCAATGAATAATTGCATGTTTTAAAGACATTGCAACAGCCTCCAATGGGTGACATAATTATAACATTGTCTTACATTGATCTACAAAATGGTTTGACCTAGAATTAGCACTTATTGTTCACTTATCACACAAATTATTCCTAATCAAATTTTTATATTTGTTTGATTGGCTTGAATAATAATATGGTGGTACATTTATTTACTTTATTATTTTAAATAGTTTAGAGTAATAGTTTGAGTTCAACAAGACCAGGCATACCTATAACTCTCAAGAACCCAAATTGCACAAAACAATTGGGGGAAAAATTGAGATGACTACTTTTTTTAAAAGTAAAAATTACTTTACATATTCTTTTTTAAATGCATAGTACTAATTATCGAGTGTTTAGGGTTTACTGTTCTTTCAAATGTGATATTTTTCTGTTCAAGTATCCTTGTGTGAGTTTACGTTCATTGGAATCTTTAAAGCCAAAATGTTGTCTTACAAGGCTTGTCAAGTTTATTTTATTTACGAAATGTAAGTAGGTTACAATTATTACCACACCCAGATCAGGGCTATGTAAAAGGATGTGTGACAGGCACAAACCTACTGCCAATTTTGCAAAAACTTGTGTTTTTGAGACTCAAAATATTGAGAATCTACTGTAGGCCTATTAATCTTTCATTTGAGTACCTATCTATTTTTAAAAACAATGATTATAATTGGAATTCTATAAATAGAACAAGATTATTCTAAATCTAAAATGTTCCCCCAACACAGAAAGCACAAATGCCTCAATTAAACTTTTTAAAATAAGTAAAATTTTTAGTGTGACCATCTCCAAAATAAAGATCAAAATAATCTAAATTTCAGATAGCAGGATATATTCTGAGCCAATTAACAAAATAACTTATTCCAATATATCAATATTCTTCCAATAGTTGTATTTTAAAATAGCACAACAATATTAAAATATTTTTTAAATGGTTGGTATTAAAATCGTTGCTTGGCTCTTTAAATAATTGAAAATATGTTATATCAAATAAAGCTAATACATACAAGAGGAATTAACAAGAAAAAATATGAGATTTTGTGATTATGTTACATTGAAAAATGTATTATATTATTTTATCAACATCTTCAAAGTTTTCAAGCTAAGCTTAGATCAGCATCTAAATTTAGTTAACTATCATAATCAACAGCTAAATATACTAAACATTTTTTTTTTTACTGTGTGAGCATTAAGTTATTTTTTTCTGTCTTTTAAAGTACAATCTTGAGCTTTCAATTTTTAAATCTTTGCCAAGTTTTTCCTATTTTTAAAATAATACCAGCATTTGAGTTTACTTACCCCTATAATCTCTATGCTAAGAGTAAGAATAAAACGTGTAACAATAATTACTCTCTGTCCCACCTCAATGAAGTTAAGTTTGCTGCAGTCTGTAAGTGCATACATCTTCAGTTTAAGAATGGAATCAGCTGGGTTGTCTCGCTACAAGTTGCGCTTTGCGACAGTTACACAGCCACTTTATGATCCTTGCATTCCTCTCGACTATAGACAGCTGTTCTATGGTGCGATGAGTGTTGGTGGTGGTCACCCCTCCGAGGGACCCCCCACTCTCTGGGCCCCATGGTGCCCACACCACTGCGGAATCCACTGAGCTCACACTGGAGAAGTACACCGGAGAGGAGGAGCCAGAAACAGGGGTGGACAAGCACCTACCACACAAAGGGGTGAACCAAGCTTACAACGCCATCTTAGATCACTCTTAAATAGTGTTCTTTTAACTGAAACTATACCAATATTCACACTAAATAAAGCACATTAATATTAAGTAGACATTTTGCAAAGCATGTTTTTTTGTGTTTGAATTAAATCTTAAAATGAAACAAACATTATTCACGAATTTCATATAATCATTGAATCAAATCATATCCCAGTTAAATTTGCTGCTATAATGATGTTAAAAAAATTATGCATTAAAAACTATTAGATTAGTTTTGAATCATATTCCTATAAGTTATTCAACTATGCGGTAAAGAGCACCATCTGTTGTGGAGATTATCAATTATTTCATTATATGTCTTCTGTCCTCAACGTTAACACACGTGTTAAGTATTAACCAAGGGTACTATTAAAGGCTATACAAAGGTTTGATAAAGATTGTGTTTGGGAAAAAAGTGCTGCTTATTTTCCAGTCCATACAATTAGAATTAATAAGCATTTACTTGACCTCAAAAGAATTGTTATTTAAAATGGATTAACATCTTTTAGGCAACACCCTTAAACCATATTGATTTTTTTTTTCAAGTTTGATTTGATTCAAATTATTGAATCAAATAATATAAAGTTTGAATTGATGTTTATTTTATCAACGCTTTGTAGACCGTTAGGGATAAGTTTATGTTTTATGTGCACATCCATTATCAGTTCAGTTTTATCCACATATATATTCTAATGGGGCAGGAATGAAGAAGGTAGAATCTATAGTAAAAGTAACTACATTTGCACAGAAAGTGAATAGGGATCTCATTTATGTAAAAACACCCTTAGTATTATCAATCTGGATTCGAACACCAATCTTCTCATCATCACTAGTCCAATATAATTAAAGATGACATGTTAGACCATGCAATCAATGAGGGTTTAAGTTGCTATAGAAAAATAAAATAATAATTACTAGGCCAAAATATATATATATATATATTTTATTATTATGCGAGTTAACATTAAATTAATCAGTAAATTAATCATGGGGTTGTGTTTGATAATAATGTTGTGCTAAGCCATTAGAAATAATCATTAACTCAAAAAAATAAGATTGTATATAAAGCAGATATAAAAGTAAAAACACTAACACATATTTACACACACTTCAATATTTCGATGATTTTATAGCAACTTCCCCAAGAAGTAGTCGTAGTTATCAATTCTGTTGCAACACTAGCACCACCTTCCTACCATCCACAGGACAAGAGATGAGTATCCAGAGAATTTCAAATCCACCAGAGAAGTTTTCATCCTGCACAATCAGGATGGCATCACTGAAGCTAGCGTCAGTTTGACTACCACTACTTTTTGAAGAAGATGCAATAAGAACGTTGAAACGTTGAAAAGTGTGTACATATGTGTTAGTGTTTTCACTTTTATATGTGCTTTATTTTTTCTAAATTCCATCATTTTATTTATTATGTATTATATTATATTATATTTTGCTCAGTGCACTTTATTTCACATATAAAAAACTCAGATCTAAACTTTGATTTGTTTTTAATTTAAAAAAACAACAACTAAATCTTTGAAGCTCAAATATTCCTAAGAATTCTTAAGGATTCAAGTGGCCTTTACCTAACGTTAAACTTTTGCAGATTTTGTAAAATAAACATGGAGTGACCAACATTGGCCAAGGGCACAGAGAAGGAAAGAACAGAGCCACAGCCCCTAGGTTAAAAATGTTGCACTCCTTTTCGAGGCTTTACTCCTTCAACGTTGGG